>JAQFYZ010001018.1:0-28833 GCA_034695085.1 Cylindroiulus punctatus
CATCATTGATGCAATGGCCTTTACACAAAATATTAATAATTACTTTACAATTTATTTCCTTTATTATTTACACTACATGTAATGAGCAGTGCAGCTGTCCAAATACTTTGTGGCCATACCATTTTTCGTTTTTTTGATATAAATAGAATTTATATTTCAGCTTGAAGCATATACACTGTACATGTACAGTATAAGAATAGTTTCAGGGATTGATGAACTTCATTTATTGCAACTCGTTACTGTATGATTTTAGATATTTAATTTCCTTACTTATTCACCATTTTCATGTTGTCCAAATACTTAATGGCGCCACTGTATGTTCAGAAAAAGGATACTCGAACATGTAATTACTGCTACTATAATAAGGTCGACCAGAAGACTTTTGAATTTCGACGCGCTCTGTAGAGCTTCCGTCAACATTTCTGCACTTAAAAATGGCGCCTTGCCAGTGTCAGCAGAAGGTCATTTCATGCGTTTTCTTCCTTTCCAATGGATTTCACTCGTGAAATGATTAGTCGCGCAATCGGGCCAAGGTTTTCGTCAAGCAGTTAGACATTTTTCAGTTGAAATTCGGTCGGCATTTCGCGGCTGCGCTCACCTGTGCATCATTAACCGGACCATGTCAGCAATGGCAAATACGCGACTGGTGTCCAAATTCCTTCGTGAAATTCCGACTAAAATTAGAAACGTTTCCGGTAGTCAATGGCGAAAGCACGACCTTCATCCAGACATTGGCCAACAACCTTACTCCTCAAGGTAAAAAAAAGCCAGACATGGGGCCTCGAGCCTTTACGTAAGGCATGTACATGTACATGTATAAGCATTTTTTTTTCTGAGGGCCGGTAGTTTTTAGTGCCTACTAATTCCAGGCTGATTACATGTATTTCGAATATTATAGTGTAAAATTTGATGCTCTGCTTCTGAAACACCTGTTGTTTGTAAAGATCCTAACTGTTGTGTGACATGAGGTTCGAAGGAGAACTGAATGTTCCATGATTGGAAAATAGTGTAATTGCAACTCATGAGTGTCAGATCTGATGATGAAATTGTGAATTTTACAGTAAAGGGTTAACATTTGTAAACACCTGGAATTTTGACTATGTATTCTTTGAGAAAACCTGCAAATAATAATAACGCACGAATTCTAAATGTGGTCAATGTCTGTAAAACATTAATTTCAGTTATCAAAACTCACCAACTTAATTGACTGGTATTTGTAAACTATTAATTCCATCAATTCCTTTCATCACAGTCAGATAATTCGTGCTAATTAATGACTGTGATGAAAGGAATTGATGGAATTAATAGGTCAATGTCTGTGCATTTCTAATCCACTATTACAGTATGCATTCCAAGAACATCCCTAAATGAGTGAAGTACATTGTAGGTTACAGACGTAGCCATCACGTACTGGTTTTCTAATTCTGATTGGTTTTTAAAATGTTTCAACTGTGTAAAATTGAATGCGTTATTTCATAAAATTATAATTTTCGGATCTGACCATATGGGCCTGTCTTACACATTATGGTGATATGGTGATATGGTGATAAATTCAGGACTTCATGCAGAAGTGCACTTTTGACAATGACAAAGCAGTCATCATTGTTAAAAACTGCCCACCTTGTGCATTTACTTTCCTTCAATAATAAATAACACAATCGTACAGCCACGCTGTGGTAATGCGTCACAAATAAGAAAAAGACAAATGTGCAGTATAGCGAGCATTTTGGATTTGGTTGCTAGCTAACAGATGGTCATTCAAGTAAACGTGGTAAAACTGAGTATGTTTTGGGTATTAGACAGTTTGCTACATCACGTTAACTAAAAAATACACCTATAAGTGAATTGTGAACAAGTAGCCTATTAAGATATGCAGAAAATAGAGAAACCTGTAAAAGTCTCCGGATAATGATCATTCCTGTTTATTCTCCACAGTGCCACATCCAGCTATGACGTGGTCATAGTTGGCGGTGGCATCGTTGGCAGTGCTACAGCACGGGAGCTCATCCTCCGACATCCAAATTTAACGTATGGTTTGTTAGAAAAAGAAAGCGAATTAGGTACAGTCGAACTACCCTGATAAAATAAAAAAATTCAGGAGAAACTATTACAGAAAATAATACAGATTTTTCGCCACAGGCCAACACCAGAGCGGCCACAATAGTGGCGTGATCCATGCGGGCGTCTATTACACTCCAGGTTCGCTGAAAGCCAAACTATGCGTGAAAGGGTCTAAGTTAATTTACGAGTATTGTGACAGCAACAACATCCCCTATAAAAAGTGCGGGAAGGTTAGTGCAATTCAGTAAAATCTTCGAAAACTGATACTCAAGTCATAGTGACTACATTTCGTTTTAGCTGATCGTAGCTGTGGAGCCGCCGGAAATACCCCGTCTGGAGACCCTTTTTGAGAGGGCCTTGAAGAATGGCGTCCGAGACGTTCAAATGGTCGGCCCGGACAAAATTAGGGAAATTGAGCCACACTGTCGGGTATGGAATCATGCTAGTTCGCTCACTCGACAAATCCTATATAAAAAGATTTAAATCAAAATGTTTGATGTGATCTGTAACTCACCACAAAAGTGAACTTGAGATCAGATGTTGCATAGCACCATTTATCTAATAGGGCCTAAAGGCAGTCTGGTCGCCCCACACAGGGATCATCGACTTCCAGGTCGTGAATCATCACTATGCAGCCGACTTTAAAAAGAACGGGGGAACAATTCACAAGGGGTTCAAAGTGAGCGGGTTCGAATTAAGGAGTGATACTGATGGAAACCGCTACCCTGTTCTCGTAAAAGGAAACAAAGGCGTAAGCCGACGATGTTATCAGCCAGACAAGTTCGGATAGATTGAAATTAACATTTGCCAATTTCAGAAAGTTGTTCACTGCCGATATGTTCTCACCTGTGGCGGCCTGTACTCCGACAAGCTGGCTGAGATGTCCCACTGCTCATCAGACCCAAAAATCATACCGTTCAGGGGGGAATACCTACTTCTCAAGCCGGACAAACGCCATCTGATCCGGGGAAATATCTATCCAGTAAGTTCACGCTGTTTCTCGATGGTTCAAAGAGGTACTACGTGTGGCCTTTAACTCGTCTGAGTTTCAGGTGCCCAATCCAAATTTTCCATTCCTCGGCGTCCACTTCACACCCCGCATGGATGGCAACGTGTGGCTCGGTCCAAACGCAGTTTTGGCATTCAAGCGAGAAGGATACAAGTTCTCAGATTTCAGTTTGCGGGACATACTGGATGCAGTGCGCTTCAAGTACGATGACTGCATTTAGTACCGAAATTTGGTATAATACCAATAAACCATATATACATATATAAGCATTTGGTACCTGTCTCAAGGAAACACTTTCGTTGCAGAGGTTTTCAGAAAGTAGTCAGGAACTACCTCTCATTCGGATCCACTGAAATGCTTCGTTCGCTAATCCTTCCTCTTCAGGTGAAAGAGCTGCAGAAGTTCATACCTGAATTATCTGTCAAGGATGTGACAAGGTAATTATTTATCAGCATATTTACGATAAAGTATGGGCCTGTATGAATTACTTTCTCGTGCTGTCAATTGTAGAGGTCCAGCTGGAGTGCGAGCACAAGCCATGAGTTTGGATGGAAAACTCGTCGATGATTTTATATTTGATGGTGGCGAAGGAGATCTAGGAAAGCTAATGCTTCACGTGCGGAATGCTCCCTCGCCTGGAGCAACATCATCGCAAGCCATCGCGAAGATGGTGGCAGACAAGGCAACCGAAAAATTTCATTTAAACCTATAAGATGTCTCAAGAGAAACAGCAGCAACCTTCATTCCTCGTGGAACTGTCATGGTTCCAACAATTCCAATGTGTTCATTTGTTAAATTGTTACAGGTTCGATTCGAACGAGACTAAATTGATTGTTACCGGAGTTTATTTATGAACAAGATAATGGTACAGAAAAGGCAATGAGAATTAAATGATAAAAAGTGAAAACTGGTTCACAATGTACTACTCACAGGCATTTAACGAATAAAAGCCTTTGGTAAGATTTTACAGCAGCCTCCAATAGCTTTCTGCCAAAAGAAACATGACCATTGAGAACCTCTCTATTGTTGTCACCTGCTTTGTGTTTCTATATCAAGTCAGCCACTGAAACGAAATAATCGGCAAATGACAAATTGTACGACTATTGTATGACAAGTGGTAGGTAAAAAAATAGGTTTAAGAATGCTTACCATTCATTGGCATCTCATCAATCTGTGTACTGTAGTACTGCTCAATGTCTCGTAAGATTCTTATGTCATCGTTTTTCACAAAATTTATAGCCACACCCTTACGTCCAAACCTTCCTGACCGACCAATTCTGCAATAACATGAATGTTATTAATTGCGCAATATTTAAAGGGTGTCACATTTTTTGCCTAAATTCATGTCCACTTGCCTATGAATATACAATTCACGATTGTTCGGCAAATCATAATTTATGACCAATGATACTTGCTGGACATCAATTCCACGTGCCCACACATCGGTCGTGATCAGCACTCGACTGTAATGGAAATCAACTGGACGTTAAAAACCCAATGCTGAAACTGTTACTACATGTTTGCCAAATGTTCAAATGTTTTAAAATCTACCAGTTTATTTTGTTTAATGAAAGCAAATGCAGAAATAAAGAAGTTACAAAAAACAACTTGCCTCGATCCAGATCGGAACTCCTTCATTATGGCATCCCGCTCTTTCTGTGGCATATCCCCATGCATTGAAGACACCGTGAAGTTGGCCTCTCGCATTTTTTCCGTAAGCCAATCGACCTATTAAAATCACATGGAACCACCAATCAACACCCTGAGTTGGAAGACTGTCAAAAAGGAGATGGTTGCGAAGGAGCCCATACCTTGCGCTTGGTATTACAGAAGATAACCGCTTGGGTGATGGTCAATGTATCGTACAAGTCGCACAAGGTATCGAATTTCCATTCCTCCCTTTCAACGGCCACGAAAAACTGTTTGATGCCCTCCAATGTCAACTCATCACTAGAAGTATCAAGGATTAGTGTTATAAATATATACCTCAGGACGACAATATATTTAAATAACACGTTAAAGAACTTTAGCTACCGTTTAACAAGTATGCGAATGGGATCTGTCATGAATTTGCTGGTCATTTCCAAAATTTCATGAGGAAGTGTGGCAGAGATAAGAATGACTTGTGTTGCCGGTGGCAAGTAACGATATACATCATATATCTGTTCTTTAAATCCTTTATTCAACATCTCATCTGCTTCGTCGAGCACCAGCATCTTTATGGCCCTTGTTCTCAGATTTCGTCGTCGGATCATATCTGTAAGTTGTAATTTTTAATTTAGGATAATTGCAAATTTTAATTTACACACTAACAGTAAGATGCAATAATACAGCTAGTTTTATTTCTCAAGTAAAACACTCTTTTACACTTACCAAAAACTCTGCCTGGGGTACCGGAAACCACATGCTGACCATAATCCAATTTCCTGATATCTTCTCCCAAATTTGTCCCACCGATGCACGCGTGGCACTGCACGTTCATGTAATCACCAAGAGCAAGAATAACCTAAAACGCATAAAAAAAAAGTTAAACAGATCACAAAAAACAGGTGACACTTTTCAAGATTGAAGCATTCATCAATGATACTACCTTTTGTATTTGTGTAGCAAGCTCCCTTGTTGGTGACAAAATTAAACACTGTGTCTCGCGCATTTGGGTGTCCAAAGATTGTAAAATTGAAATTGAATATGTAGCTGTCTTTCCCGTTCCAGATTGCGCCCTGAAATTATTTGAAAGGATGAGTATCATAAATTAATACAGGTTGACATACTGGAATGCAAGAGCTCCCAGGGTGGGCCTCATAAATTCGAATTGTGGAACCATCAATCAGGAGGCTCTGGTATAGCTTTCGGCTGTATGGAAACCGCCCTGGAAGTTCTCACAGTCCATGATGCAACAACCAATCATCAAACCATAGGAAATGTAATGTGACCAACTTAGGGAAATGGGGATACCAACTCATGATTCCATCATAGCGTATTGCTGTTTTATGCAGTATTATATATTATATCCAACATTTTTCAAAAAAGTGCTTTTTGAGTGTCTAAAATCGATCATTTAAGCTCTTATTTTGTTCAAAAGATCTCAAAGTTGAAATCTTGTAGTATGTTTTTACTGGAATGGGGGGAACCAGAAAATGATGACGAATGTTCAAACATGACTATGACTATGAGGTGTAGCATTCCCCTTTGTTACGGGTACTCAAACAGCGGTATAGCTGTCTGCAAATTACGAAAATGTAACTACATAATATGTGAACGTCCCATAACGTTTGAATGACGAAATAATACTTACTGAGCGATGACATCTCTACCCTTGACTATGGGCTTGACGGAACGTTGTTGAATAGCCGATGGTCGCTCAAAGCCTACAAAATAAGTAACGAGATTCGTTAGTCAGTTGGAATTCACTCCTTCCATAAACTTTCATTGTAATGCCGTCTACGTATCACTTTTCGTTAAATTCGAAAAGCGTGGCTTGGACTGTCCATTACGACAGATGGACAATAGGCCTCTAATAGTCAAAGAGCGTTAGGCCTAACATCGCACGTGAAGAAATCACCTACCGTAAGCATATATTCCTCGAAGCAAATCTTCTCGCAGACTCATCGAGTCGAACGTTGGAATAACTTCAACATCTTCACTCGTTTCGAATTCCACATTTGATAAATCTTCCGTAACAACTCTTCGAGCCACACCACCAGGAGTTCTTCCAGAGCTAGACGCCATCTTTGTTTTGGAAGGATAATGAGAACAGGAAGTGGTAATGCCAGAAAACGTTTGCGCTTTGCATTGTGGGAAATGTACAGCCAATAGAATAATGGCAGGTTTTGCATTATCATTTTGTGTTCCAATATGTCGTCAGCGCTTTCAATTCGGCATCACTTGTTGGTCTGTGACTCAGGACTGGAGGCTGCTGTTCAATCGTGATATGTTTCGAAATGAATTTCATGCGTCCATAATTGCTGCGTTCTCTATCTTTTAGGTAAAATTGATTTGAAATCGTATACGTGGACTACTGGGAAGAAATAATGGGAAATTCCATAAAGCCTCACCTCGAGACGGCCCAGAAAACTGGAGCTTGTCAGCTATCCAAAAGTGGGCTGAATGAGGTAATATTGATCAGTTCATTCTGTCTGATATTGGGAATTTTTGCCTACTCGGGCTGCTTAAAATCGATGCCACAAATTGCGTCGTTACTGGGGAGAGTATATGCGTGGCAATTGTCAGCTGTCAATGCTTGATTCGAAATGAAAACATCTATGAACTCATGGTGTGGTCATGTGAGGGTCAGGTTGGGATTTCAATATTTTGAAAAAAAGCACTCCATGATCAATTATAGTTTCCCAATGAGCTGCTAAAGATTGCGAAGATGCTGAGGACGCTGGACCTGTCTGAAAATTCCATATCCCAGATCCCTCCTAGTATTGGCAACTTTGAAAACCTGAAGCACTTCACAATGAACCAGAATAAGTTAGGTGAGCATACCATTGCTGATCCAGTAAATTCATCCCTTACAAAATGAATCAAGGTTTCAAAGTTCAAAGGAACGTTTTGCAGAGTTCAAAGACAGGATGCTAAAATGCGAGGAACGCTTTTGTAAACTTTAGCAGTTAATCTAATCAGGTCATCTTTCCATATTCCATTGCAGCATCAATGCCGGCAACCCTGGGGAAACTAAAAAAGCTGGAAAGCCTGGCCTTCAGTCGCAACCTTTTGACTTCCCTGCCACCCACATTTGGCCAGCTGACAAACTTGCGGTCCCTCAACCTGAGTTTCAACAAGTTGACACAGATCCCGGATATGTTCGGGGACATGAGGCACTTGGAGGTTTTAGATTTATCCCATAACAAGATTACGTTTATTCCCGATCACGTCAAAAATGTGCACGTGGTGGAGCTAAACGTGAATCAAAACCAAGTAAAGCCATTGGATAATTAAAATTTTGCTTCCCAGCATGTTAGCTCTCTACTCACGTCTGTTTTCTATTCTGTCTAGATTTCTTCAATCTCCGAAGCAGTTATTGAAAGCCCTAGGCTGAAAATTTTGCGCCTGGAAGAAAACTGTCTCCCCATTTCTGCTCTAACACCTAGAATTCTAAGTGAATCTGCAATCTTTTTGCTGGCTGTTGATGGCAATCTGTTCGAAATGAAGGAGCTTCACCAGGCTCCAGGATATGACTTGGTAGGTGGTAGTGGAGGGTCGTATCGTGATCTTTTGGCTGCAGGTCTCATGCATTCTTATTCCCTTTCTTGATTTCAGTATATGGAAAGGTACACTGCAACGAAGAAGAAGATGTATTGAGCACGTTATCACCATCCTGCTATACTAAAATATTTATAAAGAACTACTTATTCGGATCGTGATATTCAAATTTGATGTATATTTTTTGTTAAGTGGTCGGTGTTTAATAATGTTTTAGCTGCTGCAAGATAGCGTCCATATGATGCGCATTTATCATGTCAAAGGAACAGATAAAGCATTTTGTTATGCCAGGGAAAGAGTTTTATTAGCCACCATTATTAGTCACTTGAAAGATCATTTACTCATTTTAGTGTCATTTGGCGTATCACCACCTGTCTATTTTTGCAAATTTTGTGTGGAAAGCAGAAATCAATCATGGCTGGAGTGATTTGTCTCATGGAGATTTTTGTAAGATGTGAAATTCTTCATTATATAATCATTGTTTTGAAAATAAAGATAAATTCTCTACATGAGAAAAGCAATGCTTGTATACAACTTTACTAGCATTGTATATTTGAAGGGTGCCAACCCAAAACAGCATAAGTGCCAAAAACTGCATAATACGTTTTATTACATTGTATGGTCCGTCCTACACCTGCAATTGTAGGGATGAAACGATTTAGGCATTGGCCAGCGGTAACAAGATGCATGTGCATAAACCAAATAATGTACATTGTAAATGTTCATGCAGCCTGCTCATCCCGGAGGGTTCCCGGCCCAGTTTGAAGGTTGAATTGTGGTAGAAAAATGTGCGGAATGCAAATTTCGTTTTCTTACCTTAACTGCACACTCGTAATATGATCAGCCATTTGTTAACTAAAATATTTTTTTGCCTTAGAAAAGTTGATTTTTAGGCACGGTTATGGTTCGGCACCCTTCATTTATTATCAGTGTGATTTTTAGGGGCTGTCTTTAATTTCTTGTCACTCAAAAGTTTGAGAAAAAAAAGTTGATAATATAAGGATAGTATAAAAATAAAATAATTATGGTTTATGCCACGCTCACAGCTGATGTTATATCTGAGAATTTCCCGTGATATATGTTATAAATCATCTCACCTCCTATATGTCCTCTCAGTCGAAATTCTGTAGAGCTGAGATCTGGAAACATGACAAACGTTTTGAATGTTATTGACTATTTATAAATTAATCAAGAATTACATGTATAATAAGTTTGTAAAACACCAGATGCTATTATCTTTCTTACCAGTTGTGAGAGAAGGCACACCATGACTCTGCATCCACTACATGTAGATAGATCTTCACAAAGAAACTAAAATCGAAATCAGAAACACTAGAAAAATCTACCAATGATGCGTTAGATTCTTAACAATAATTACTTTTAATGGGAATTTAACCGCGAACATGCTTACATAGGAAACACCATTTCCATTCGCTGTTAAATAATCGGACCTCTGCGTAAGAATTAGGCGGCATACTCTTCGTTACTGGGTTCCGTGAATCATAATAAGTACATTAGAGTATTTTCATACAATACATCTGTATGGATGGTAATGCTGTTTAGTACATGGCATTTAGCAATAAGAGTAATGTAGAAAGCATCGATATTAATATCACATTTGTTTTTTGTCGTTTCTAACCCAAGGATAAGGAGCGAGAAGGAAGGAAGATAGTAATAAATTACAAGCATTGGGAGCGAGGGGCGAATAAGTCCAGTTAGTTGGATCGTTACATTGTTACATTGTACGATAATTAACAAGTAGGAGTCGAAGGGAGGTACCAACACCTTTTGTGGACTATTTTTGAGTAACAGACCTTACCTGATAGATATCACCTCCTACCATGCCAATGGATAAATTTCTCTTATGTTTTTATTTCGTTAAGGCATCTTTAGAATGGGGAAAACTATTCAGTGCCTAATTTTTCAGTTCCATGTACTAGAAAAAAATTAAAGATCATGAAAATGAATTAATAGTTCTCCAGAGGCAGAGTTAATGCTACCATACCCATTTTTAGTCTTTTGAACCGAGATATTTTTCAGGCGAAATAATTGAAGGAAAATGAATTTGAAAATATTCAGAATTAGCAAATTAACAAATATTGAACATGGGTCTCAGCCGGTGAACACCATGGCAAGTGTGCATCTATTAGCCTATCGATCAATTCTCAATTTGTGTAATCCACTTATGTAAGCAAATCTGGGCATCATGTTCTCAGCCAAAAAATCCTCCTTCAAATAACCCTTAGAAGTACTAAAATCCAGAGGCATCATTAAAATATACTTCATTGTTTTTTTTACAAAGCAACTGCCGAGCAAGTATCGTATGCGGTACGCAACTAAAAGATTCTGAATTCCGAGAGTACTACAAAACCCTCGGAACTCACTAAAGCAGTTCTGCTTATCATCTAAAAGACTTAGGAAATTATTGCAAATGTCTTTTTTTTTCGATTGTAAGCTACACTCGCTAATCTTGCTCAGATACTGCAACATGGGGAATCAAAGAAAAAAATTGTTTCTGTAAATATAGGCAACCAAATATGGCCGCCTGAAGTGTTTATCTCTAATGACAAATAAATATGGTAAATGCATTAATGGTACTTCGTAACATGAATGATTACGCATTGATCAACGATTCAAGACCTAGCAAAACTAACCATCGAAGGCGATCGACGATAAACTGATATCAAAGCAATGGTTATGACGGGATGGGGCAATATATGCATTCAGCTAGTTTCTTAATAATATATTGTTGCCATTTTGGCTATAATATTTTTTTAAAGATTCCCAACATTAACTAGTTTGCATTTCTTTGAAAACCATTCCACATTATTTTTAACTATAGTTGGCGCTGTAAGTAGTTGAGGGCCTACATTTTGAAAGAAATCGCATCTTTGCAAAGCGATTGTTTGAACAGCTGAATATCCATGTCGTTAATATATTAAATCAGAATAAACGTTAGGAAAATCATATTTATATGAAGGGGACGTCCAATTATAAAGTCATCACGTTTTGGCGATTTTCAGACCCCCCATATGATGTTGTCATTCACACAAATTTTCAAATTGAGCGAACTATTTGTACAAATTAGATCGGAAATGGCGAATTTTTACTCTCAAAAGTAATAATGGCTTTTTACACAAGTCTGACTATGACTGATATAAAAAGAAATGATTATGTCATAACTGAAAATTAAATTTTCTATTTTACAAAAAAACAAAAAAAAAACAATTTGCAATCTGTATGATGGACGAAGCCATTATTTTATAAAACAGCAATGATGACATAATTTGACCAACCCCCTTCTTAGATGATGACATAATACAAAAGCTTCCCCTATAATGCACAATCGCCCCAGAATATAAAATGTGGGGAAATTTTCAAATATGGTGACAATTCAACCAGGTGCATTTTAGTCACATTTTCAAAAATAAAAAACTTCATAAAGTGACAAGATGTTCGATAAATAATCTAAAATTTTGAAATAATAGAATAACTCATGAAAATACTTGGAATTTTAAATGAAGTTTTTCCATTATGCCCATTGGTCTTCCACAAAAAATACCATCAAATCAACAAGACAGTCGTCAATACATGCAAGTTCATACAAATTCTAATTATTATTATTATTCTTATATTATGTCATAGACCCTCAATTGCTGCCAGCGCCAAGTTTCCCAAATTATTTCATGCATCATCTCCACTGATTCTGCAGTTATCAGAAACAAAAATGCGAATGCCGATGTGGGGGTTATTAATAAGCTTAGAATAAAATAGTGCGCGCTGTCTCGAACCGTCAACTGTCCTAACAGACTAGGCAATAATAAACGGTGAATAAAACACGGCTACGATATGTCAAGGGGACTCAGATGACAGACAGAAATGACAATGGATGATGGTGGGCGGGGCGGGGAAAATATACAAGAATGGGCAACGCAAGTTTCCGATAAAAATATGGAAAACGTGGCTATATAAACACGGCTAATAATACTCAAATCCCCAAATCATGGCAGACTAAATCAAAGGACTTGAACGGTGAAATACAGAATGAAACTAATCTGGTTAGTACGAATGGCGGCGCCCTACGAGGAAAACCTAAACCATGCTCTGAGCAAATATCCAAATATAAATAACAAATGATACTCGTAAGAACATGACGCAAGTTTATGTACAAAAAAGGAATGCAACAAAAATGCATTTTTCGCCTTTCGCCGACGACAGAGTGCGGGGAACTGCAGGAACGAAAACAGACTTCAGTTCCCACACAAACAATCCTTATTTTTCACAAAAACAAGGGAAAAAAACCTTCACAGCCTGGGCGGTGATGCATTTTCAGTTCTGAAAATCGCTTTCATAAAACGCACAGAGAGGAACAATCAAAGGGGTACTTATAAGCTGTATGAAGTGCGTGCATTCCCATTTTGGGGAAATTTTGGTGAAATTTTAGTAAAAGTGAGGTCTGACAGTCTGAATGCAATACCCTCTAAAACTCTTCGAATGATTACATTTAATCTTGAAAAAAAAACTTTTTTCAATGTAAGTGTTATTCGTGAAAATTAACATATTGTTAGACGAAGGCTAATTTCAAATTGATTTTTTATGTTTTGATAACATCTGGGTCACCAGAATTACGAATGCATTCTTTCTATATTTAAAGTTGTTAGTAACACGATACATACAACGCACAGACACACGACATATTTTATATGTCAAGTGCAAATAAGCTGGGTGCCAATTTTGTGAAAAATCTTGAACAAAAACTTCGAAAATGCGCAGTATATTCTGAGAAAACACAAAAAGATCATCAGTATAAGAAATGAGGTTGCTTTGCTAAAAGTAATTTAAATTACTTTTACCTACCTTGGCTTCATTTGAGTAAAAATGAAGTCAAGGCAGGTAAAACAAATTTACACGTATAACACACTTAGGTAAACATCACTAAAAAGTCTGCATATAAACTTAGTCAAAGTTGAGTAAAAGTTTTGTAAAATAGGTTTATCAAATATAATTTTAAACATTTTTATATTTCATATCATAATATAGTATACTATGTAAATTATAATATTGTATATAAATATATAATTTATAAAATATAATTTAAATTACTTTTATTGTTCAAACTGTGATACTATTGTTATAAATGTTTCAAGTGACCATTAAAATTAAAACAAGATTTAAATAATTTTAGATTCGTCCAACAGACGTCATTTGCCAGGGATATTTGGCTGTTTTTGGCCACTTTTTTATGAAAAAGATTGTAAAAAATTGACGAATTCAGTTCAACTCAGTACCCGGCAATCAGCACAGATATGGCTTGTGGCAGGGGTGTAATTAATCCATCAAACTAATTTAACACCTGGTGCCTGGGTTGTTTGTTTGAAGCTCATGCTTTCAAACGTCAATTACACTACTTTTGATCAATTTCTTCGAAAAAAAGCATGCAATTTCAGCGAAGTGAATTTTACATGGACAATTTTGATGTCCTTTATAGTTTCAGAAGGTAATGAAGACAGAGATAATGTCAGAATCTCAGTGCGCTAAAAGAAGGTTAGATGTCTTAATGTCTTAACAACATAAGAACAACAGGCCTTGAATAAGCAAAATGCTATTTTCAGAACAATTGGCAAATTTAAATGGCGATGACGTTAGATGGATTAAGCCAGGGATTGCGGCATGCGATCATTTCAGCTTTCACCATGGCAATCCCTTTGATCAATTTTCCACGAGACTTGTGTAGTGAATGCACGAAAGTCATACCACTTAAATTAATGAAATCACAAGGGAGAAAAACAGAATGAGACAAAGCCTTGAATAACAGCGGATGACGAGAGCGTACTACGAACGTGAACTGGCGTCTCAATCCTGAACCTTAGGAGAAAAACAAGCTCAACTGCATCCGACATCATAAATTCAGACAGTGCAGTGCTCCGAGGAGATTCCAAACAAGGTTCTACGTAAAAATAACTGATGTGATATTTTGAATATTTTTCAGTTAAATGTTAACATTGTCCCAGGACCTTGAACAGAGCCTTTATATTCGATGCTATATTTCAAGAATTACGTCCTGAGCAAACACGCGAAAATAAAAAGCAGAAGAAGGTCAACAGAATTTCTTGTTAAAAAAGTATCCTCAACAATGTATTTTGAGGATGGCTAGGAAAGACGTAGGCGAAAATTTGGACAAATAAACCTAAAGTGATAGTTTTCAGCCCACATTGCCGCACAATGGAATTTAAGTATAAGTTTGATATCATTCACCTCATTCTGTCAAGCATGAATCTTTTTTTCATAATGTAACGAACAGTTTTTTTTAAATGTAGGTACTGGAGGTAAAAGGAATTTGAGTTGATGGTTTTTGGTGGGTAATGAAGAAAATTGTTGGGGAATCACAGAATCGGAGCTCGGAGCTAAACTCCGAGACATAGGATATGCTACCAGTTCAGTTCAGTTCAGTACATGCAAAGAAAATGGTAGTTTTTTTGTTTGCTCAGGACGTAATTTGCAAATTTCATCGAAGCACCGCACAAAACCCTGCTACAAAACAAAAAATAACAAATTATTAAGATATCGAGTCAGCCAAATTTTGGCTGGAAATTAGAACAATACTCTCCTCACGGAACAGTGGATCCAGTTGAGCTCGTTTTCCAAAGGACGCCAGTTAAGATACAGTGCAGCTCGCCACGCCATGTAACAGGCCCTAAAGTGACAGAATGGGAGCGACTCTTGCTTCGGTGGTGTTCTCGAGGGCGGCCTACCCAGCCGGAGCAGCGACAGTTGCGAAAGAAGGAGTTCCAGAGGGCGGCTCTAGAAAAAAGGTGAGGACATCGTCCATTTCCAGCATTGCCCTCCACTGACAGCGATGGCAAGAAACCAAGACGATGGCGCTTGTGGAGCGATGGGGGGAGCGGTGGTGACGACGACGAAACGAAGAAGACGACAGTGTTGCGGCGCAAGCAAAGAATTCGGAGGAGGAGAAGGAGGGGATCAGTGAGTAGGAAATTTGCAGGAGGATTCAATCTTTCAGCAATTTAGTGGCTCGCTGATTGGCCGAATTGATGCGCAGCTCATTGGAAAGTCCCTAAAATGGAGGAAAAGAAGCAGAGAGAGCAATGCACCGTGTACGGTTGGCTGAAAGGAGTGCGGTTCTTCTACTGACCAATCCTCGGGGTTACATTTCTGGGGAGCTAATAATCAACACTGGTTGAATCTGACTGGAATTGAACACGGGAATACCAAAAGGATCTAAGTGCCAAAAAAAAAAAAAAGTATTTAATTCATGCAGTTTATCATGAACCTATAACCTAGACCAATAGCAATATCCAAAAGTGCACTTCAATAATATTGCCTCCGCCATGCTCAATGCATAAGGTTTCAAATGAACGTTACTATAAGGCCTTATGGTCTATGTTGCAGCATTTTGTCGATTACCTTTCACTGGCACATAGATCCTATTGAAATTCCGGTCTTCAATTCGTTCGAAACGCAATTAGCTTTGATATTATTTGGATTGGATGAAATTAAAACTATAAGATTGAGAAATTGAAATTGGAAGTTCTTTTCGTATTTTAAGTGGTCAACTTTTCCCCCAAAAAAAGTTCATTTAGGTTCAAAACTGTCAGATGCTGTCTCTTTCGTGTATAGAAATGTAATAGTATATGTAATAGTGGGAATAGTGTTCACATTTTGAATGCATGCCCAATAACTTGATGAAAAGTGAATATTAGTGGGATTTTCGAACTTGTGTGCAATTTTGTTACTCGAGGCAGCATATTTGATAAAAATGATTTTTTGAAAAATCTGTCAAAAGTAATAAATAATTTTTACGCCATAAGCGACATCTCCCCACCCAAATATAAATATGCTGATTAAAGGTTAAATAACCTCAGGTCAAAGTATCAGAAAAGTTCATCCTCGTCTTAAATAGAACAAGAGTTCTCCGTATATTTCCAAGCAGAACTCTTTAAATGTATTTTATTTACAGTAAAATATAACGGTGGATTAAAAACGTGTTGGTATTCGTAGTGAAATGAATGCCAGGTAATACTGGGCAGTAGAAGAACCGCTGATAGGAAGAAAAAGTAAAGTCAGGTTCAAGAGATGAAGTCAGACGACAAGGTTAAGTTGGCAGAAAAGATTAGTTACTGATAATTTTGGGCTAGCACCAAGGCCCAAAAACACACGTTTGTGCCTAGACGAAGGCTAACATAGGACAGATGAACTTTAGACAGAGATCGAAGGCAAAATGGGTCAAGAGTTATTTCGCGAAAAATTTAGGATTTTAACAAGCGCGCTGTCCGCTCATTGGCAATGTTGATTCGTGACTCATTGGACGAGCCCTAGAAAATAACAGGAAGAATTCAAATCAAGCGGAAATCAAATTATACACAACTGAAAAACTGAACGGAAAATAAAACAAAATCAGACATGGAAGAACGGATGACACCAAACAGAAATCGAGGTTGGGGGAAAATAATGGGAACCAGAAAGAAATGCTACGACTAGAAACAGGCATGCGAAAAAAAAATCAGTAAAACCATTTGCTGTGTGCATTGACTCGGAGCATTTTGAATCGAAATCGAACATCCGACAGTTCTGCCAGATAACTGTGCTTTACATTGGTCATCCAAGAAAACATCTCTAATGGAAGAATTTTAGGAAACCCTCACACATCAGTCTTCATTGGTAGAATTTTTGAAAGTTGTGCCAAAACAATGTTTGGAGCACTCATCAATCTTCATTAATTCATTACGGCCAAATTACAAACGAGCAACCCAGTTGATGTATACGTGGATTTGGATATACAGCTAGAGATGGTGGCGCCACATGCGTTATTTTGAAGTACATGTCAATGATTATGAGGGATGACGTGTAGCGGTTGAGATAATCGGTGAAAAAAATTCATTTATATGCAACAAGCTTAACGGTTGACTGGGAGAATGCAGGAAAATAATAATTTTTTTCTGTGAATAAACGCTCATGAAAGAAATATGTAAATGGCAGTGCGAGCGCTTGTTTTCATTTCCATAACAACGCCCATCAATCAAAAAACAACACGAAATATCATAAATCAACCCGTTTTTTTAAATTTATATTTCCTTCGGAGCAATTTATGAACCGATCTCATTTAAAGGTCAGCTCCCTTTGTTTGAATGTGAACCTACCATTTTGCATACAGAATTTTATTTTACCTGAAAAATAGCAACACTATCAAAAACATTTTTTGATCCAACCACTATTTCCAGTCATAAGTTACTAATGCAGTAGGTACGTTGTCATATATTGTTCATATATTTGAAAATAGTGCTCAGATCAAAAAACGTTTTAGACAAATGTTGCTTTCTTCGTGTATACGTTTCCGCATACAAAATGGTAGGTGCTATTTAAAAAAACTCCCCCCACCTCAGAAACTAACATGTGTTTAGTAAAATTGTTGCTATCAAATTCTTTTTTGTAAAATGTCAAGTTTTCAAAATAATTGTTCCATCATGACAAAGCCTGTACATCAGTTGTAAAAGCCCCTGAAAGATGGCAAACCCTGCATACAGTGCACCAAACTACATTCGTTTGGTAAACTTTTGCTGGCAAATTCTTTTTTGTAAAATGCCTAGTTTTCAAAATAATTGTTGCATCATGACAAGGCCTGTACATCAGTTGTAAAAGCCCCTGAAAGATGGCAAACCCTGCATACAGTGCACCAAAGCATAACCAGAACCTGGGTTATTTGTGAGGGCCTATGCTAGAAGGCACTGAAAGCTCATCAATGAGTTCATTAAGTGTGGGATCATACGCATCGATCAGTCATTCATGTGCAAAGCTACACTCATTAGCGTAACAAGGGCGAAAACGTCAATGGTGAAATCTTAACATCAATGCACGCAGCGAATGGGTGGAGGTTTGGGGGGTTAAACTCAAGTGAGAAAACAACCAAACGTTGGATTTGGAGGAATCCGAAGCAGAGTCGGGATGCGTAATAAAAGGTGGGATAAAAGGTTTCCAAAACCACGACGGACACGAACGACGACGACGACGGCCATCATTACTAACGAAGCACGCTCGTCCCTAATTTCCAATCAGGTGCACAACATGAAAGCGACCAATTAGTTAGTAGCACACGGCAGGGGGTGAGCGACAGTCAGAAGAGCAGCGGGATTAGCAGAGCGATGGGAGAGGAGTGCAGGACTTTGGCAACAAGCACTTGGTTAGCGGCCCTCATCCTCCGAAGAAAGCATTAAGTGCTCAATGGATGGGGCATAAAGCGAGCCATCTTCTCCACCGGATGCTTAATTGGGCACTAGCTGGGGTCATTGTCGTAATTAACACTCGGCTGTGATTAGACACTTTTGATGGCTGCAGTGGCTCATCTTATCTTCCAACTACAGCGAGCGAATCCCTATTTCTGAACTCGGTAATCCAAGTGGTGCATGAATTTGGATTGTACCTAAGCTTAAATGTATTTTGTATTTTCAAATGTATTTAAATGCTACTGCGTCGTTGATGATATATGCTTTTTGGAGAAGTATACCGATAGTAGCATGTGTAAAATGCGTGTTAATGTTTTACTAATGCTGGATCATGATTGCATGATGTATAGTGTATATAAAACGTTCTGCAAGAATGTTATGCGTGGATGGTTTAAAGCGCAAATAAACATTTTGTACGTCCATTTTTGGGCACTATTGAGTTAAAACCTGTGTTCTGAATCGCATAGTAATAGTTACGTTGTGCACAAATATCGATCGTCCAACCAAATTGGGAAAGAAGATTGTGGTGGATTGAGGTAAATTGTGTATCAACCTGCTGGTACAGATTCGTTGTGCACACACATTGCATGTTAGCATTGTCCGGACAATGATGCGCTGTCCGGACAAAGTCGCAATGGGGAACGAAATCGTTTACTTCGCAATTCTGGACAACATCAGGCAATGGACAAACAATACCTGCGCGATAAACCATCGACATGACACCGTGTAATTCTGCAGCGTGAAATGATGTGTATGGTTGTGGCAGCACATGTGTGCTAAATGAACTTCGGGATGCTACATATTTTGAAATGAACATGTAAATACATGTATATCCATAGTATTTAACGCAAAGACTTCATCATAGATGGTGCTTGGGACCAAATTAATGCATGTTCAAAGACATAAGTCCTGAAAATGTTGTTGAAACTAGTCTCAAAGGAATACAATGTATGACAGGCAAAAGCGAAGTGCCATGAACATGTGCTGACATTTAACTGGACAAAATTTAAAATTCACGAATTTCAAAACTGATTCCTTTTACGAATATTCGCCAAACTGTATCTCCAGGAAAACATGATATGCCCGGCGCTGTCAACATGTACAGTATTTGTGAAAAACTAAACGTGTATTTGTCAACATGTATTTGTGAAAACGTAGCTTTCTTGCAGGTTCCCATAGAAATGGACCCAAGTGACCCATAGCGCCACCATGGCGATACCTGCAATCTTTCAACATACCCCATTTGCAAAGTTGCTGACAAAGACCTTCGACACTGGTCTTGACAGAGCCTCCGCCTAAGGTTACAGTAACTACAGGAAAGGTCGCGACCCATGAATCCTCAAGAGCCTAGAGCGGTGCGGTTAGCGAAGCGAAGCAGCAGCGGGGATGGGGGGCAAATGCATTAGCACAGGTTAAAAGCACAAAAACATCATTTTCTGCCAACAACACTGAAAAAAATGTATACTCCACCAGCAACAACGACGCCACCGTGATCAGTTCCCCACGTTACGCTCACCTGGAAACCATCCACCGATCATGGTTTTGAGGCAGGATTCTACCACCTCGGTGGTTTCGCTCGAAGACTCCCTCCACCAAATCAGAATTTCCCGAAACAGGCAATGATGAGCTAACTCGAAACTGATCACGTTGTGGCAACGACACAGTCACTCGACGCCGTAGAGACTTCACACCGAGACCACGCCGAGGATTGGGGGCCCGGGGCCACCGGAAGCTGCCCGTACTCACCTTCTGGTTGATTCGTTCGATCTGCTGGTTCTGGGAGGTGATCTCGCTGCCCATGTCGATGGCCATGTTGCGCAAGTTGCCGATCATGGTGTTCACCTGGCCCAGGTTGTCCTCCATCTCGTCTTCGCGGGCGTCGTTGGTGATTCTGCAAGAAGCGATAAAGGGAGAACTGTAGAGGCGGAAATAGATAAGCTATGTGCGGGAAACCAAAACACAAGCAAACACAAAGCTGTAATCCCCCAACAGGGTTCCCCCAGAAATTCAATTTTCAACTTCCCTGACTTTACCATGACTATTCCAGTTGTAAAAAAATGTCCCTCAAAAATGCGAAAATATTACTTACATATGCCAATGTCAAAAATGCTGTATTTATTGTTCATTGTTCACCATAAACATGAGCTGAACAAAAAATGTAATAAGGAACCAGCAATAGAGCACGCATTTTAATAAAATAAAACTTCAAATTTAGATTAGTTTTTCTTTAAATTTACAGTTTCATTATTGATCGGTTCCACAGAATTGCTCACTTCGATTGATAGCTTGAGTTAATGGAAATAGAAAAATTACCGAGACCTAAAATTCGTCTTAAATTTTTCTTAGTCAGGTTATTCGTCTTGAGATAAGCAGAAAAAAAGCAAAGGTAATTGTTGTGAGAAAAGGTATTTTTGAGATCTGGCTGTTGTTTGACAGATTATATCGACAGTGAAAATGGGGAATTTCCTGAATGACTTTGTGAATAAGACTTTGTGGCATCTAATTCATGCCGGACTGGGTCATTTCTTGACTTCGGTGTCAAGAGACTTGTTACTTTTCAATTCAACTCAGTACCCTACTGTCAGTATTTTTAGTACCATGTGGTAGGTGGGTCTATTCCATTAACCCAAGTTAAGTTCAAGGGGTACCACCATGTTGTGGCGGACACCAATTCCTTCATTGTCGAATGAATTTCTCGTAGCTTAAGGCTATCCTTAAGCTACTTTGCCCTGAATTTTTTTTTTAAAAAAATAAATCAAACTTCCCTGACTTTTCCAGGCCTTTCCAACAAAATCTCGCCTCATGTGGCGACTGCTGTACCAGCCCTGCAACTGCCGGTTGTTTAAATGAATAATGCATGGTTCATCAGGTACGCAGCTGAGAAAACAGTAACATGTGCCGCATCCTCCAGCGCCATGCCGAAGACGCCGTAAAAATTCTTATCGAATCGAGTGAGGAGGGCATCTTTTCGCTCTGCATAATCAATAACGATGATGGTGTGGAAATGGGATCGTGTAATTAGGAGGAAATTTGAGCAAGACGCGTGCTCTCTCGGGTGCGGCGCGAAAATTAATCGCTGGTAGTGGCAGGGCACAGATACGTTAGCGGTAGTGCCATCTTCAGACCACCAGTTATCGAGCACTGCACCCTTCCAGAAGCGTCCAGATGGGGCAGGATATTATCGTAATCGTCTAACAGTACGAAATTGAAGCAAATTAGCCAAACCACAAAGATGTTGTTAGGGGATTTTGTTTTCCCCAGGGCTAGAGATTCATCGATGCTGCCCACAAAATCTTTCCGGTGCATCCTGGACTGATATTAGGTTCTCCCAGAAATGGAGTTTCAACTTCCCTGGCTTTTCCTTTTTTCAAACAAATTTCCCTTCAACCATTCCTTAAAGGCACTACCTGCATAACTGACTATAAATGCAAGGTAGGACATATGCTAATATAAGGAATGCTATATGTATAGCTACGGTGTAAGCAGTGAAAGCAGGTAGACATATTAATTAAAAATGAATTTGTTAAATGCTGCCCCTGATAGGTGGCAAACCATACACACAGGAATGATCACAGTGATTGCCACCGCTCAGGGTGGCATTTAAATTTAATTTAATTTCATTTAATTTAAACTAAATTTTACATTTAAATCAATTAAATAACAATAAAAATAAATTTGACACATGCTGCCCCTAAAAGGTGGCAATCACTATGATCACTCCTGTGTGTATGGTTTGCCACCTATTAGGGGTAGCATTTACCAAATTCATTTTTGATGCGGACAAATTCAATTCATCATTAACTTGGACTTGAATTGATACTTCCTCGTTCACCCTTACTCCCTAAATCCTCGAACGCTAGTTTTCAAGGCCCCTTAGCTTCTATCAAGTAATGACTACAAAACTCAAAGTCCTTGAGTTTTTGAAAATGAACCGCTTTTCCAGACAATTCCACATCTGTCCAATACCACAATAACTCCAAGTCTTCCAGTTCTCCAGGGAACCCTGGTCTATGAGTTAACACTTCGGCAATACCCTAGTCTGAGGAACACAATTTACGAGTTGCGAATTAGCTCAGTGCTTAGGAATGTAACGTGTCAGGTCTTGACATTTACCCCACGAGCATTATCGACTCTTCATCCGTAGTGGTCGATTGTAGAAGCTAAATTCACTTTCAGCAAATTCTATAACACCTGCACAATTCCATACTTCAGGTAATCCATTTAAAGTTGTAAATAAAAAACGTAAACATGGCAAAACAGCACGAATCCATTCGCGATTATGCATTCAGAAGAGCAATGGGCCACACCCTCGAAATCGTACATTATCTCAAAATGTGGCATTCACGTGCAATTACATACTTGGCAACAAATCCTCCAGCAGGCCCTAGGCCGTTTCGTTCGTCCATGATGCGAGCCGGCTGGTTATTGACAACTTTGCCATCGTCGTTGGATTTCCATGTTTTGTCGTCTTCCTTGAAACTCTGTCCCCTGCAAACCAACAGAAGAAGAGCTGAATACACTTTTCCGAAAACGCAATTCGTGTCCACAATCCCAAGCGCCTACTACGTAAAGGGCAGCGCAATAACTAACTTACTAAGTACTGCCACTGTAGCCAAATTCAAATTAGGGGTCATTATTTAAGTATTACGGTTTCCCAACGCTGAAGTGATAAATCCCCAATTCGCAAACGCCGTTTAGAGAGGCCAAAACGCCCGTCAAATTTAATTGAAAAAGGCTGGTAATAAAAGTGGGAAGCGCATCTGATACACCAGTTAATTCGCCTGCACTATGCTGATCACGTTACATGTGCGTCCCCATCAGTTGCACCCAAAACTATTTCCTTATGGTAAGAGTGGGCGGCCAGAGTGGTTTGCATACACCATTAATTTCCGGAATTTGAGGATGGCAGTGGGGCTGGCGACAGGCGTGTTTTCATCATTTCGACCCACTCCAAACGTGATTGAATCGTCGGTGAATGGACCCATTGCAATCGTCCCACGCTTTTTATGGTGCTAACATTCCTTCCCATAGCCTGCCCCATGTGCGCGGAAGCTGCTCCGAAATATGCGAAATTTGCTCGCCATGTTATACTGACAGAAATCTCCGAATCAATCATTTCCAGCTCGCAGTTTAGTTATTCAATCAGATCGCCAGAAAATGCATGAGGTGTGTATGAACGATGGAAACCGCCACACCAAACCACAACGGCCTGACCCATGACTTACATGTATGTCTTTTGCAACTGAAAACAAACCTTGCATCAGTACTCCCACATTGACTGGAATAAGATACAGGTATGACCATATGGTCATACAGTACTCCACATGGTACTTTCAGTACATGTTTCGCACAATGATAATAGGTAACGGAAAGTAGGCTTTGTGATCAGGATGTCCTACATTAAACATTAATTTTATAAAACAATATTAGTTTCAACTTACAAGGAGCAAAGTTGGAAAAAGAAAATGACTGGCTTTTTATTTCGCGTATTTGGTTCACATGGAGTGTCAGCAGGTGGCGCTTTAATCGCAAATGGCAACTATATTGGGCAACCCACCAGATGCCCACTGATATTAATGTCAATTAGTGAATCGGTGTTAAGCTATTCACTAATCGATGATATGGTATCCCAATAAACAGTACCAGAAAATACATCGAACTTTTCCTGGCAACGCCTGCTGGTACTCCCTTTGAAACAAATACATGTGTATGAAATAAAGCTTTTTTCAAAAATTTGGTCCCTGAAACTAACATTTTTATAAAATGAATTCCTCTAAAAGCCTAAAAAGGTTTGACTCGCATGATCACACTGACTGTCCGATGCCTATAACATGATTTAGACGCCCAATTAGGCAGAGTCAGACAATAATTTGTGATGAATAAAGGAGGATTTGGCGAAAGTTTGAAAACACTGTCTATTGTTATATTGACCGGCTGGCCTTGGAAGACCAAGTCCCAAGAATGGCATTGTCCACCGTAAAAGTTAGCAGACAGTAAGACGTCTGAATTGGGTGCCGGTGATAATGGAGCCAATTATTTTCCATTCTGTGCCTAACAAAGTGCAGTGTAGAGCGAGTTGCTATCACTACCTACTTTTGACAAGGGCACACGCAGATTCCACAGCACTTCTCCATGCCCGTTAGGTTCTTCTCTGCCTCCTTCATGTCGGCGTTGATCTGGTCCATGCCCTCTTCAATCCTGTCCAATTGTTCTGCAGACGCATCCCAACAAAAGCACCCAGATTAGTTTACGTTGCCATTGGTAGGACGATAAGAAAAGCAACGGGAAATTCGGGGAAAATAACGAGAATTTCGCGAACAAAAAGTCTGTCTTCATCATTCCCATTTTTCAAAGTGACGCACTTCATGATGGTCTTCCATGGCCTTCATTTTGCTCTTGTCTGCAACCCTTCCACTTGCCCATGGAAGCAGTTGACCAAATTGTATAAATTTCAAAAATAGTTTCAACTATTTGAAAATTCCGATTTCGAGATATTTCGTGTGTGAGCAAAGCAAAAACAAAATTGTCACATTTTGCATTTCAGGTCGAAGTTCTCGCATATTTCCTCAAAAACGGCGTACAACGGAGAGAATTGATTTTTGCGAAACATGGATTTCGGAAAAAAATGCGACAGAAAGCGCCAATTGCTTAGATTTGAAAAGCCACCGAACATCTATATTCCACTTAAAACACAAGCATGCGAGAAAAATGGAAGAAAATAATCGAAATAATAAATAAAGAAATAAATCCTATAATTCATTAATCGGGCCTACAAATAAGCACTTTTAAAATCTGTTTACTGTTTTGCCAAATCAATAAATAAATTTGCTGGCGTATGAAGTAATTATGAGTGATTTCAGAAACTGTTTTCAGAAAAGTTCCATTTTTTTCGGTTTTTTGTTTATCATAACGTTCTTACCTCCCTGCTTATCCAATAAAACTAAGGTTTGGGTGGCAGTATCTTGGCTCTAATAAATTAAAAAAAAAAGAAAAAAATGGAAATGGAAATAAAATAAGGCGAACGCAAAGAAAAAATCAATCTAAAGCAAATCCAAAAGGCGAAACATAAATTGATAATAAACCAGGTAAAAACAGTGGAAATACGACATAATTAAGGCATTTTCTGCAAGAAATTCTCTAGATGAGCATCGATCGATTCACCACGAGGGAAGTATATGAATACAGAAAGACGACGAAGGCACATCGATATAATATGTATATATATATATATATAATTTAAAAATTCATGACAGACATCCATATGAAAGAGCTAGATAAAATATATATTAATGTGAATATTTGGAATTCCAGAAACAAAGGCAGATAGAAAAAGGCGTAGAGAGGTGAGAATTACAACGGGTGATGGAGAAAGGGTTAACTGGTGCAAATATTGAGCAAAACATGTTGCTGTATTTGTCCACGCGTGGCATTCATTGGATGAAGAAAAATCTTTTAATCGTTAAGAAGGGTTGGTGTTTTTCGAATAACGACAAGCTGGGAAGAAATCGGCATTTTTTGGGGCAGAAACAACTAAGTATACATGTAGGTCAGTAAAAGGGGATAACAATAAATCGAAAACGTTTTACTGGGCATCTATCAGAGACACTGTCTTAAGAAACAAGAGCCATCAGTGTTAAAGCACATGCATCTGATAGTTTTAGGAATAAAACACAAAAGCACAGCGAGCATCCATATTAGTTGAAATATCATGAAGAGCAGAAATCAATAATGATAAACCGCCTAATTATAATAGTTTGAATGTACATGTATTTGCATACTGAAAAATATTCACCATTTCTCAATTAATTTTTCAATTGATTTTTCCATGATTTTCTTCATGTTTAGCATTACAGCATGTTGTAGTTAAACATTCGTCTTAGCCCCTGCTCCAAATTTGCCCATAATGATCCTTGTAAACTCTAGTCATCTGTTATACAAGAAAGCCACCTGTATGAATGTATTCTGACATTTCTTTTAACCTATCCTAACCTAACAATGTTTTCTTCATGTAGCTACCCCTAACTGCCTGGCAATGACTACACCTACTAAGTGCACTCAACATTCCATTTATTATTTGTAGTGCACAAATGACTATATCGATGATATTTTTTAGTTTAACATTATGGATAAACTTGGAAATAGTACTGCAAATTCGCACATAATATTTATATTTAAACCCTACTTGTCAACTGCAGGGACTAAAACCAAAGTGCACCCAACATTCCTTTTTTTGGCCATGAATGTAAGCTTATTTTTCTTAATGACCTTTGCATCGAAAACAGACATTATCAGTAAACATATTTATAATGCCACGTTTTATACGAATGATATAACGTCACTTCTCACGCAACAACAAATTTGATGTGTTTTCCAATAGGTCAAGTAATCCATGAATCATTCTTATCAATACATGTATTTTAACTCGTTTTATCACTGTCGACAGGCTCTTGAATTTTAATACAGTTCATATTCGTCACCTTCCAGTAAAACCAATTTGAGTCATGCATTATTGAATCATCTCTAAATTTGAGACCACCACTGGTGGTCTCTAAACAGAATGGGCATGGTCAGCAACACAGGAATTGGGGGAAATAATGTTGGAAGAAGGGAAAATGGGGGGATAATGCAATGGTCTTACCTCCTTGGTCATCCAGAGCTACCAGGGTGCGGATACCCGCTTCTTTGCTCTGTCAGGGATTAAGGAGGGAAGGTCAAGTCAGGTGGTCAAAAAGTGCCACATCCAAGAACAAAGTCACCAAAAAAATTTAGGAACAACACTGATGAAGACAGGGCTCAGTTTTAGCAGAGCCGTGTGATCAATCAAAGAGGAAGATCACTGTCACAAGGTAGTTGTTTGGTTCATCCACGAATTGTCAGATCAGAGTGTACCAGATCAGATCAGAATGTAGTGGAATTTGAAATGAAATTTTGCAGTTTTTGGAAAATTCATCTGTTCAACAATGCCGCTGTTTGTGTGGGAGGAAGGAGAAGGAAATTTAAGCAATGATAAAGACATCACAGCTCCCAAAAAAACTCAAATGTCATTAATTCGAAATCATGAAGGAAACAGGTGAATAGCGATAAACTTCTACGGACAAGAAAAAAAAAAACAATAAACCGGACATTGTCCAGAGCATGACTTGGATGAGGTGAGCTTCTGAGAAGAGCGGTGAAGTGGAACAAGGTAGTTGATGAGTGTGCCCCACTGTAGTGTGAGTGGATGATAGTGTGACAGTGTACAGTGTAAGTGTAACAGTGCGATAAGGTATAAGAAACTGATTTTACGTTCGTTTCTGCGGACGAGAGCATAATTTTCCAAAGTTTTGTTCTCACGATGTATCTTCAACCAGCATTATATTCCAAAATTAGCAACTTTAGTTAAAAATATCACCAGTGACGTACACAGGGTGCTAAATTAACTGATATCAACCAGCATCTGGGAATTAGATCCAAAGAAAAACATACGCCACTAATCTTTCACTGTTTGCTTAAACAAAACAGCAAATGAATAAGTTAGTTGAAAGTGTTAAAGGAAGATTGGCACCTCTGGCACTATTTAAAATGTTGCAAGAAATAGACTTCTTAATTTCCCAAGCATTCAGATAACGACTTTTGAATATTTTTCCAATCTCGAATTCTGACTTAAATTTCCAGACCCCATCGATCTTCAGTCTATGAGTCTGATTACATCCAGCATACATCGAATTGCGCCCATAAATATTTTACGAGCCACGCACTTTTTCGATAAAATCCAATCAGATTGATTTCCAGCTTCGGACTCGCTCAAATCCAACAAGCCCTCGTGCACGTAAGATCAGTTTCCCGCGTTGAAATCAAGAAAAAGCATTTGAAGAAAACGGAAAATTCGTAGTTACCACGTGTGGAAATAAAGAGCAAAGGATCGAAGAGTGTGTTCAAAGCGAGGCAGGCGTTGACACTATGACGTCAAAAGAGCAGGCAAAATGCTACATGGTTGCGCACGGCACATGACGGGACTAAGGCAGCACCACTGATCATCAATATTTCATAAACGAGCCAAAAAGACATTCAAAAAATCCAAAGAAACACCCGTGCAAAACGTGCGAATAGAACGAGGCGTGCTTAGGAACGACGTGAGAATTGAAACGAGTGAATGCTCAGCACGGAGTCGCCTCAGCACTGGACATGTCGAAGAGTGGGAAGGATGAGGAAGAGGAAGAGGAAGAGGAGTTAGGACCAAAAGGATTAACGGAAGAGGAGTTAGGACCAAAAGGATTAACGGAAAAGGTGTTGTGGGAGGGAAACCATGTCGTCCATATTTGGTCCCAAAACCGAATTTCT
>JAQFYZ010001019.1:0-28820 GCA_034695085.1 Cylindroiulus punctatus
CCGGGGACCAATATTTAATTGTAAATAAAAGTTCATATGGCCAACCACGGCTCCTTTATTGATGCAAAAGTTATCAATTCGATGTTAGTTAAATATGCACGTCTCACTGGAATGGATTTCGACACTTGCATTATACTTTCACTAAATTGAACCATCGAAAATATGCCAATCATGAATGCGACATCATAGGATGAGGGTTGCATTGTTACTCGTGACGTACACACAGTAGCAAAAGTAACAGAAATTGATCAAAATATATATATATATATATATATATCATATTCATCTCCTCATGCATGGGAAACAAACGGCCTGAGAGCATGATCTCAGTATAAATCATGATTCTTAATGCTAAACGAATGGCTTCTGGCTAAATTAATGTGAAGTTTCACATTTCCACAATAATTCAAAACAAGAGCTTTCCCACACAGGGCTGTATATTTCATCAGTACATTCATTATGTTTACACGCAGTCTTTAAGATATCTCAAGCTAAGTAAGCCATGCATGTAAAGATGATTTAGGGTCAGGCAGAATGGTTTAATTGATTCAAGGCATCCCAAACTAAGCAAGTCAAAGTCGTTGCTATTGTTAAAGCAAGCTAAATTATACATACAGTGGTATAGTTTTAAAAACTATTCTTTTATGACATATTTTTGTTTGACGTGGCTGCCTATGGATTCCCAAAGCTGAAACTCAAGTCTTAATGCTGTTGTCGAACTCAATCCAAAATCAACCACTGCAACAAAGTGTAAAGGTATAATATTAGGCTAACCTGGTTCGATGCATTTTTTTCGTATTCAGGTGATGATGGATGAAGGACGATCCCGGTTTTCGATGCCTTCTACCGCATCGTCTTATCCCCAGATAAATTCAACTTTGTCAAGTGGTGGCACATTTGGTGGATTTCCCTTCATTCGTCCCAGCGTCCATTTCCCATCACAATTGAACGGGTGGAGCTCGCCTGAAAGATTTAACAGTAAGATATTTTATTTCTGAACATATGTTAAATCAGAATGACGGAGAAGGCGTTCTGGATGACTAACCAGGTTTCATGTTCATAAACTGTTTACTAATAACGTTATTTTGCTTCTCGTTCTTATTTTGACATAATATGCCCCACGACAGTAATGCAGTGAAAACGCCCCTGATCTAAAACAAATTAAGAAATAAGCTATAAGTAACAACCAAAATATGTAACGCAGGACACCTGCATTGCTTACTTAAAACCAAGATTCAATCATAAAACCACAGATTGGTGTTATTTATGGCATTTGTGATTTAAATGCGAACAGGAACTTTTTTAACATCACGGTTGTATTTAGCCTCCAAAACGTTTACTTCAAAAACTTTAAAACATACGAAATGTCGAAAACTGCACGTATAATTTGATTTCAAAACCTTTATGAAATAGATAACTATTTACTAATAACGTTATTTTGCATCTCAGACCCTTTTAATCTCCTTCTTATTTTGACATAATATGCCCCACGTACAGTAATGCAGTGAAGACACCCCCAATCTAAAACAAGTTAAGAAATCAAGTATAAGTCACAACCAAAATATGTAACGCAGGACACCTGCATTGCTTACTTAAAACCAAGTTTCAATCATAAAACCACAGATTGGTGTTATTTGTGGCATTTGGGATTTAAATGCAAACAGGAACTTTTTTAACATCACGGTCGTATTTAGCATCCAAAACATTTACTTCAAAAACTTTAAAACATACGAAATGTCGAAAACTGCACGTATAATTCGATTTCAAAACATTTATGAACTAGATATGCCCTGAAAGATGTGTCGTTGAAAACAATAAATTGGTAAAATGTTTTTGTTAAGGTGGTGTCTTTCTTCTGCCTCGAAAGCAAAGAAGAAGCCGCACAGCGTTCACTCATCACCAGCTGGCAGCACTGGAGAGCACTTTTTTGAAAACTCACTATCCAGATGTAGCCACAAGGGAGAGATTAGCCCTATGCACTAATCTACCTGAAGCAAGAATTCAGGTATTTAGTGTCCCCCAGTTGCACGATCTCTTTTAATTTGGTTAAAAAATGGTGTCAATTCTAAAAATACTAATGTTAAAGTCAGATTGTACAAAGATCCTCAACAGTGAGTCAGTGACCGACAAGCATATTTATAAAAAACTAACTTTCGGATTATACATTTGAACAGGTTTGGTTTAAGAACAGAAGAGCTAAACAAAGAAAGAAAGAAAAGCTAGCTTCGCTCCAGGAAGACCATAACAGCATTTTCAAATCTGCTTATGATTTAAAACACGAATCAAGCAGAAAACCTTCGGTGACTACCAACGACATAAAACAAGGGGAATCGACTAAAATAAAAAACATGGAGGATGTAGATGGAACAGATGGCAATGTGCACAAGGCATCGTCATCAAATGGAAAAAATGAGACAGAGCCTGAATATCTCCAGCGGATATCGATGAGTTCAGAAGATCACCAGGCACCCAAGAATTCGGAAAATTGTTTCACAGGTTGGACTATACAGTAGAGCATTATCAGCTTCCAATCTTACATTATACTACGTGTCATGTTAAATGGTCAATTTCACTTTGCCTTCTGTTTGCATTATACAATTACATGTAGAGCTGGTCTACTGCTGCATGAGAGTATACATGTAATTTAACAATTTGTCTAGGAATCTTCATATTAAGAAATACAGGGTTACTAATGAGTGTGTTAAGTTATAAATTCATCAGAATTTGTTAAAAATTTGGCCTAGAAATTTAAATGTTTGACAGTTGCAATCAAATTTATGATTAGGGACGTGTGATTTGAGTATTCATGCACATTTTAAAAACAGTGTAAGTAGGCGTATTAATACATTCCTATTTCAAACAAGTGATGATGCTCACAACGTCCACAAGAAGGTAGAATGAAATTGACCACTCCTAACCTGACAGGTGATATATGCTTACATATACATGTACTCGTAAGTTGTCGTTGTTAGCCAATACCAACTTGTTGCATAGGATACTTAGTTTTGGTTAATCAAAGTTTCAGGAAGGACTTATTGAACAAATTTATAAACCCATATGGAAAAAACTATTTCAACCAAAATCCATTTCTTGTCCATATGGGAAATTAAACGAGTCGGCACCAAATGTTTGGCAATCAGTACTAGCGCTTAAGTTATGCACGAATGCCTACTGTCGGGGGCGCCATAAATTGCACTTTCATGTCATCCTTACACGAAATACATGTACATGCAGCAAATTGCAAGTAAATTCAAATTTCTTTTAAAAACCAAAAAAATACTTCTGTAGCAATTAAGCGAGAAGACCTTTAAATACTAATTATGAGGTGAAAGCGATAGTGGAAAGTCGCAATTTCCTTGTAATACGAAATAAGAGTTTTATCCCATAAATAATGCAGCAATTCTATGGGTACCTTTCAATCTTTTGCTGCCTTCTGTCAGCGGTGTACAAAAACTTTAACATTCTACTCAGTTTCTTGCAACTGTTTGACATTTCTAGCACTCAATTTAACACCTAACATACATGTGAACTTATGTTCTTGCAACTGTTTGACATTTGTAGACTTCAATTTAACACGTAACAAACAAGGTAAGATAATCGTCATGTTGTATCGTTTCGTTTTAGTTGAAAAGGAATTCAAATGCGAGAAAAGCACAGATGATGACGAAGAAGAAAACGATGGAAAAAACGTCATTTCATCCACTTCCAACTTCAACATGAATTCCGGGGAGGAAAAGCCCACCTCGACATCAGGACTTCAAAAAGGTTTCTAACCACTGATAAATACAGCAGATTTACATCCTAATGACCAGAGTTGCAGTAATAATCTCGATTCAATTGTCTTCGCTATAAATATCAGATAATTATGCTTGATTACAGAAGTGTCCACGAGCAGGAGCAGTCATACACAGCATTTACAGTGTGGTGGTCACGCACCATGGTCAAACAGTCCAATGGCTGCTGTACCCTGGTTGGTTCACCCTCATGTTTCGTCAAACTTCGTGGAAAGCAGTTTTCTTCCCATCAGAAGGCAATCGTTGGAAGGGGCGCCGATTTCAAGAACAGCTCCACTTTTTCTACCCAATTATTCCAATGCTGGCTTATATGGCATAAATTCTGCAGCCATGTGGCGCATGTACCCAGTGCTTTGGCCTAAGCTATGTCAAATGCCTGTGGGCGAAATGGGCGAGACACTGTTACATCCCTATAACGACCCAATATCAAACGACTGTCTACAAGTTGCTGGTTTTAAGGCCACCGAGGAATGCAACTTATTACAAAATTAAAGCTGTTAATGTTAAAGTTTAAACTTAAAACCAGTACATGTAATTCTGGGTATGATTCATGTGATGTTTCAATTTATATCATCCTAGTTAAGATTCAATTATAAATTTCGTGAACTTCACGACATGCGTGCATATTGTTTTGTTGTAAAACGAGCGAATGAAAACTTTTGTTGCCCATTTACTACCACCACCTTGGAATTGCTCCTTTTACGCTAAGTTAAAAATAATTTCGAATTACCGTAGATTTTTTACAAAGTTTAAAATTAACCTATAGCTACAGCATCAAGTCAATATTTCATCTGATATACCTAGTAGGCTGGTTATTAAGATATTTGTATAAGTGAACCTGTAGTAATAGCGAATTTCACAACTCAAAAATTGGCCTTATGAATACTTTTCACTTATTTGTAATATTAAACAAAAAGGCAATCGTTTTAAATTAAATTAGGTATTATTAGGGGTAAATTAGGGACGTTTTTGAATATCCCTCCTTGTCCGTTGCCGGAGAGCCATCTAGTACTAACTTTTGGCAACATTTCTCAACCTGCTCGTACACGCGGCGCGCAAGCGCTGCTATTGGCTTATCTGGGAGCCCTCTGTTCAAAAGGCGTTTAAGCAAATCCAATCTCAGCAACGTCGTTTATCCGAATATATACAGATTCACCCGGCATTTTTGAACGCATTTTTGAACTTGATATTAATTTTAAAAGCATGAATTCTTAACTACGAGCTTATTTAAACTGTACACATGGAAAATATCATTAACTAATTATTGTAAGCAACACTGGAAGACGTTCAATAATCTTGGGGGACGATTTTCAACCAATTGCTGACAAAAGCGGGAAAGCGAGTTTGTCAAAACTGATGAATCATCATTAGCTTTTGGATCAATATACATCAATTTAGAACTTGTTTAGCAAAAAGTTTCGCCTTCAGCGTTTATTTTCATTTACAACATCAGTAACTTCAATACTTTCTCCTGCTAAAATTCATAATCTCTAATCTTATTTTTCACAAAACTGAGCACAATTTGGAGCACTGGACACGATGACATGCTGATATTAATACTGACATGGGAAAGTATTCGATATAAATCCTGGATTGGCAGAAGACAAACGCATTCGCCACAGGAACAATATTTTAGCGTCCAAAATGCTAAAAACATTTAGGGGTTTCGTCAAGCGGCTTTACTGTAGCAGAGCGAATCTCTCCAATAGGTATTGGGAGTGTGCAACGCCACTGGTGGCGCTGCAGTCAGCCACTTTCATGGTCGCGAGAGTAGGATAAAAGCATCAAATGCAATGGGAAGTTTTTCATTTTCCCCAAATAAGCTCGTAACGGTTTTGACTAGCTCCCTGGTACCCAGTACTACTCTTTGTTGGTATTTAAAGCATTCCGTATTTATTTTTGGGCCACGAGCCTCAGTTTATCGAACTTCGCCATGTTATTTGCTGAAAGTATCCTACTTTCATGGGAGCTTACTGGACTGCCACTAGATGGCGACCCTTTCGCTGCACACTCCCAATACCGGTTAGGCTGTGGCCGAGCGTGCAAAGCGGCTATGAATGCATGATCGGCAAGTTGAATCAGGTTAGGTCAGGTAGGTCAAATAAACGCAGTTGCATAACTGCATGGTGTTACATCATAACCCATCGATATGATGCATTTAAATTGTATTTGGTTCAAATTGGCCGGCTGTTTCCACTTTTCTGCAAACAAGCCATTTTCAGTTTCCTGAAACGCTCGCCAGGCGGCGCAGCGCTGCTGATGAAGGGCTACTCTAGCGGCTAACGCACGTAAAAGTGGTAAAACTACTTCAATCAGAGACACCCATCAACGTTGTCGACAAGTCGGCCCCCTGCCCTCTCCCCACCGTCCCTTGGATTTATGGAAGGGGGCCCGGTCCTTCATCTCATCCAGTTTGCGTTTCCGTACCCATTGCACAGGCGCTGCACGGTGCTGCCCCCTGGCGCGCTCAGTCCACACGAGGGATCTGGGTCGGCAACAACAAAAGGTGACATAAATCAAGTATGATGGACGTCTGCTGACGGGGGGTTGATGGATCAGGTCCTGAAATTGACGGCTGGCCGCCCGCCAAACCATTACCAGCTGCGCGATCCGATTGGTGCTTGTCACGTTCCCAACTTGTCAGCCTAATATTTTTTGACGTCACGCAAACAGCATAAACCAATCATAACGATAGCTGTCAGAGCGAGTCGCTCTCGATTGGCTGGCGGCAAGCCGAGTTACAGACAGACGCGCTGCAGGGGGCAAAAAACAAGGCATTCGTCTCGAACCTCAGGTACGTCCTCATCTTTATAACCCCCCCTCCCCCGCGCTTCCGCCGCCGCCGCTAGGTGGCGCTGCCTGTCCCGCCATCGTTAGCACCACTCCCAGCAGAGCAGGCATCCAGCCATCGCTGCTTCAGTATGAGTTCGGATGCCACAGAGTGATGTGCAGCTGTCCGTAACGCTCCATGTTCCAACATCCACACTCCACCAACGCTCAGCTCCACAAACCCTGGTTACCCTGCGCGGTTCTACGGTGATTTTTTCTGTGATTTCCATCCCGGCCACACCTGCTCGGAGTGGATTTGCCACGGAAAGTACGCGCCGCAGAGGCTCCAGTACGTTGGATTTGTTTGCCAGGAGAAAAATTTCTCCGTTCGTGACTTACGACCAAAACTATTTCAAAATGCTGACCCCCAGCGGGAACCAGTACCTCCGGCCAGAGTACCTGTCGCCGCTGCCCACCACGGTGAGTAAAGCGATGGGCTTCATGTTTGGGGGGCCATGGAATTGGGAAATAATGAAATTTGCACCCCGAAATGTTTGGGCATAAAGTTTATGCTGGCCACTTTGCAGTTCTTGGGGCTGGCCGTGCAATATATACAGCAGAAATTATTGCGCTTTTATGTAGTTATGTCCTGCAAAATGTTCTGCAGTTTGGGGACTTGGGCCAAGGGATGGGGGCCATGAAATTTTGGGAAATAACGAATTTTGCACGCCAAAAAGTTTATGCTGGCGTCTTTGCAATTCATGGGGCTGGCCGTGCAATATATACAGCAGAAATTATTGTGATTTATGTAGTTATGTCCTGCAAAATGCTCTGCAGTTTGGGGGCTTGGGCCAAGGGCTGGGGGGCCATGAAATTAGGAAATAACGAATTTTGCACGCCAAATAGTTTGTGCATAAAGTTTATGCTGGCGTCTTTGCAAATCTTGGGGCTGACCGTGCAATATATACAGCAGAAATTATTGTGCTTTTATGTAGTTATGTCCTGCAAAATGTTCTGCTGTTTGGGGACTTGGGCCAAGGGCTGGGGGGCCATGACATTTTGGGAAATAACGAATTTTGCACACATAAAGTTTATGCTGGCGTCTTTGCATTATTGAAACAGGAGTATATACAGCAGAAAGTATTGTGCATTTTTGATATAAAAATACTCTGTAGAATTTCTGATTAATTTATACAGAATTGTTGCATGTATATGCGCAATATCTGCAGAAATAACTGTTGACATGTTTTGCATTTTGCAACGGATATTTTTTGTGCATTTTCGCGCACCGCGTTTTGTATGCATTTGCGGGAATTCTGAACGGACAAACTTTTTGTTAAGCTAAAGTAGTGAAAAAGTTTTGAAAACTATCGACCCAAAGCTGGTTTTTCGGCAATGCAATTTGGCTGCTAAAGGAAGCAAAGAGTGAGGCACAAAGGCGCTAGCGCCGCAGTGGTCGAAATCATGAACGATGAAAGACTACACTGTACCGGCATTGAGTTTATTCCTTGATAATTTGAAATTCTTCCAAAAATATTAAGAGCTGCGTTGTCTACAAGGGTTTTTGAATTGCATGCCACTGGTGTATGCGTAAACAGTTACACTTAGATGTACATGTATATCCAAACTTTACCAAACATTACACATAGTCATGGTGGGAGCCACGATGGACTTTTTTGACAAGGGTTGTTAGTGCAAACTTTTCTTCAAATTTTCATTAGCCTTAACTGGGTTTTTTTACAACGTGTATTTTTTTTTTCCAATATCGCCTATCTAAGTGTTTTGTAATTTCGCTTATATAGCAATCAACCCGGGGACAAGTCCATCACTGGCACCATCCAGTAGGAAATAGCTCTTACGTGAGTTTCAATTTATTTCATTTTTGACATTTTTTTACCGCGGGTACATGCAGGCCCCAATGATAGCACGCATTACCTATTTAGGCCTACTTTGCAATGGATAGCCAAACGCAAGTTTGCGTGTACACATTTAGCATAGACCTGAACAATCCATACACATATACTGTACAATAATTACTCTACTGCGCACAAAAATGAACTCTTAAATTTAACCACATAACATCGTCCATCTGATGAGACGAATACCGTATATATTTTGAGTATAGGCAATAACGAATTGGTAATAAGGTCCTAGTATATTTTCTATTGAGTTTGGCATGTTAATTTCAATTTTGTACAGTGTAAGAATATCGCAAATGCTCAAATACATGCGCATGGAAATGAAATTCGGACCTTTATACAGAGAAGAAAACCTGAGAAGTTGATATGAAAGGTCATTTTTCCCAGACAGTTAGGGAGTTTTTGATGATTTGACTGGACCTTTGATTCTGTAGGTGCATACATTACAATTATATGCATGGAGAAAGATAGTTAACACAACATTTTGGCGTTATATTATCAATCAATCCATGGATTTTGATGTATGTCAACTTGCTCGAACGTGTTAACAGATGCGTTCATTAATATCAAAAGATAAGGCAACATGACCTATAACTAGTATACCGGATGATATTGAAAAACTCATCCTGCACATGTAAACCGTAACAGGCCTGAACTGCCAAATATCGAGGCTGTGGATCATATTGTGTTCACAGCATTTTAAATTTCTTTTGCTCATGTCCAACAAACGGAATTACATTACGATTAGGCAGTGAGATAAAGATAAAATAGATAAAAGAAAGAAAAACAGAACCGAAACACGTATCAACTTGATTACAGGGACACAATTGTCCAAGGCTGGTAGTCAGGGAATTAACATGTATATACGGAGAAAATCAGGGAACTCTATAAAAGGCAGTTTTGGTAGTGCATGGCTAGGATGCCAACTCCAAAAACTACAAAATGTGATGTTCAAATCACAATTATTTGTGTTTGATGCACAATATTTTTTGAAAGTTCAAATGACCATTATGCACTCTAAACGGAAAAAGTACAAATGTTGAACGTTAAGGGTACAAATGTTTTGAAACTATATACACACCATATGGGTTCATACGTGGATTGCACGTGTACCCTTGACATGTGTTCCTAGGGGTACATATGAGTTAGTGTACCTTGAGGTAGAAATATTTAAATCATTTCATCCCTTTGGGTACTTATATGATATATGGGGTGCAAATGTACCTTTGTACCCAACAAAAATTGCATTTGTACTTTTACGGTTTACAGTGTGGGTGTTTGATGCACAATATTTTCTGAAAGTTCAAATCACAATTAAATTATGGGTGTTTGATGCCCAATATTTTCTGGCAGTTCAAATCACCATTAAGGGTGCTTGATGCACAACATTTTCTTGTTGAAGTTCAAATCACCATTATGGGTGCTTGATGCACAACATTTTCTTGTTGAAGTTCAAATCACCATTATGGGTGCTTGATGCACAATATTTTCTGAAAATTCAAACCACCATTACGGGTGTTTGCACAATATTTTCTGAAAGTTCAAACCACCATTACGGGCGTTTGATGCACAATATTTTCCGAAAGTTCAAACCACCATTACGGGTGTTTGCCTAAAATTTTCTGAAAGTTCAAACCACCATTACGGGCGTTTGATGCACAATATTTTCCGAAAGTTCAAACCACCATGACGGGTGCTTGATGCACAATATTTTCTGAAAGTTCAAATCACAATTAAATTATGGGTCTGTGATGCCCAATATTTTCTGGCAGTTCAAATCACCATTACGGGCGTTTGATGCACAATATTTTCTGGATGTTCAAATCACAATTAGGGGCGTTTGATGCACAATATTTTCTGAAAGTTCAAACCACCATTATGGGTGTTCGCACAATATTTTCTGAAAGTTCAAATCACCATTAGGTCCATTACGGGTATTTGATGCACAATATTTTCTGAAAGTTCAAATCACCATTACGGGTATTTGATGCCCAATATTTTCTGGCAGTTCAAACCACCATCACTGGTGTTTGACGCCCATTACTTTAAGTTCACCATCCCAATGCGAGCAACTACTAAAACTTTTCCTTCTTGCCCCACAGCTGGACGCCAAGAAAAGTCCCCTGGCCCTGCTGGCCCAGACGTGCAGCAACATCGGCGCCGACACCCCGGGCACCAAGTCGCTGATGGCGCCGTCGGACAAGGCCAGCAAGCCAGAGGCGGACAAGCCGAGCCGGGACAAGTCGACGCCGCACGAAGACAAGTCCTCCTTCAAGCCCTACGAGTCCATCAAGAAGGAGGAGGCGTGCAGCGACACGGAGAAGAGCGGCTTCCGGACGCCCACCTCCAAGTCCTGCTCCCCGGCCGTGTCCAGCACGGGCTCGGCCGGCAGCGGCAAGGCCTCCCCGGCGGCGCCCACGGACACCACGGCCAAGTCGGCCGACGCCACGGCAGTCAGCGCCGCCAACGCCATCGCCCCCCACGCCCAGCACAACCGCATCAGCATCGGCTGCGGCAACATGTTCGTCGAGGTCAACCACCACGAGCCCAGCCTGCCCAAGGAGCACCTGCCCCTTGGCTACAAGTCTTCAGCTCAGCTCCTCCCTGGCCTGCCCCTGGGCCCTCTGTCCAACTGCTCTGGCTGCCACGTGGACTCGTCCAGCCCCTCCTCCTACCCGGCCATGCCCCAGGGGGGCAAGCCCGGCTACCCCCCCAGCTCCGCCCTCTCCCCCTACGTGGCCTATGCCCGTGTCAAGACGGCCCAAGGGGGCACCACCCTGGTGCCCATCTGCAGGGACCCCTACTGCACCAACTGCCAGCTGAGCATGCAGAACGCCCAGCAACTGGCCGGCGCCCCCTGCCCCAGCGGCTGCACCCAGTGCAACCACGAGAAGGCCCTGGGCGTGCCCGGCATGGGCCCCATGTCCTCCCTGGCCCTCATCCCGGGCCTCGGCGTCAGCAGCGCCGCCAACCCCATGATGAACCTGGGCGCCGGCATCTACTCCCACTCCATGTTCACCCCCAGGCCCTACGTGTGCAACTGGATTGCCGGCGACACGTACTGCGGCAAGCGCTTCACCACCTCCGAGGAACTCTTGCAGCACCTGAGGACGCACACCAGCCTGTCCGCCAGCGACAGCGCCGCCTTGCCCCTGCTCAACTCCAGCTTGAGCCTGCCCTCCGCCGTCAGCCTGGGCGCCTGCCACCTGCACTACAGTATGGCCCCTTCCCTCACCAGCCCCGCTGGACTCCACAGGACCTACCCCACCAGTCTCAGCCCCGTCAGTTCCTTGTCCGCCAGCAGGTACCACCCCTACAAGTCACCCCTGCAGAGCATGCCCGGGGCGCCGCTCACCCCCTTCCCACCACACCCCGGCTATGGACCACAGTACTTTTCACCCTACGCCATGTACGGACAGAGGCTGGGCGCCGCCGTCCACCCATGAACTTATCGCTGAGCACATGAACTCCAGTGCAGGCTCACCGTGTGAGTGAGCTGGTGTTCACGACTGATCCGAGGTCGAGGTAAAAGCGTGCTACGCCGGTATCTTTCCGCAACCTCCTCACCGTAACTGGTCAAATTGTAACCTTGCCCACCGCAGCGTCCTGGCTGAGTATCTGTACTTTTAATATATTTATTATTGAACCAGAGCTATTTTTTCGGTTAGGTATCGAGGCGGTCGACGACTTAATACACTTTGATTTGTCAAGAACCCTGTAGCCGTTCAGGGAAAGAAGAAACTGGCAATTTTAAATGGACCTGTTTGCGATCAATCTTGCCAGGTGTTGCCGCCACGGCTTCGCGCGCATCTTGGCCGTTGCTGGAATGGCTAATCCAGAAGCTGAACCTATCTAATTGGCTGTAGCTCGGTTTCTTCTTTCCTCGGAGGGCTAGTTGAAGCGCCGGTTAGGTAACGAGGCGGTCGAGGACTTAAACGCTGTCACTTTGATTTGTCAAGAACCCTGTAGCCGTTCAGGGAAAGAAGAAACTGGCAATTTTAAATGGACCTGTTTTCAATTAATCTTGTCATGCGTCACTAGCATCTTGGACGTTGCTGGAATAGCTAATCCAGAAGCTGAACCAATCTAATTGGCTGTAGCTCGATTTCTTCTTTCCTCGGAGGGCTAGTTGAAGCGCCGTTGGAAGACATTGCGGAACCCTCTGCTGCAATACTTCAGACAACTTTTGTATACCCGCAATGCTTCCTGGGAGTGTTGGTGTCTAAATAACAGCCATTCAACTCGGGTTCGTTTTTGTCTTGAGATGGGCCAGTCTTTCCATTCGCTTAATGTGCCATCACCAACCACGAGTTAAACTGGGGGCCCTATAACCCAAACGACCCTTATGCAATATTTTGAAATTGTTCGTAGAATCTCAAACGATTTTGGAACTCCAGCATGTCTCGCATATTCTTCTAGCTGCAGACTGGACTATGCCAAGCATTTTAGTGTAGATATATTGTTGGCCTTATTTCGTCTTTTTATCAATTTGTTTATTTATGAAAATGACATTTTCTGAGCAAAAACTTTATCGTTGGATCCGATGTTATTCAAATAGTTATATATCGCTTTAGCAATAACCCCATATCTGATCAACTTTGTTTGAAAGATAACTAGCCAAATTTTGTTTTCTTTGAAAATTGGTTACTTGCCAGAGACTGGTTGATCAAACCTTTTAACTCTCCATAGGAAAAGACAGTAAATTCAACCTAAATTTATTTTAAAATTAGTTTGGGATTTCGCGGTTTTCAATGGATTTTCAATGGATTCCAGTTTGCGGTTAACAATAAGGCCTGCGTCCATTCGCATTTTTTCTTAATATGCATTTTTTCTATGATTTTTTTTAAAAGCTCGTTGTTAGTTTTCGTTGAAACTATTCACTGATCGTTATATATTAACACCGCCAGTCACGATTCCACTGACCATTTGTACATAGAAATCATTAACAGCCATGAATTGTACATTAATTATGTAAAAAGCAGAAATTTTATTTCATCGTGAGTGCAGCATGGGTTGAGGACACGACAAATATGAAATTGTTTGTGGTTTTTAACTTTAGTCATGCGTGATGTGTAATATATTATAAGCATTTTTTTGCAAAAATAGGGACCCAGATCCAATTTGGATGTGGCACTCGACTATACAGAAGATTAGCTAATGTACAACTTTTTTTGTAAATTATGGTTTGTTTGTTTTCCTTTTTCATAGATATTATAGAATAAAATGCTTATGAGACGATTATATACTTTGTCTGTCTGAAATTTACTTCGAAGCACATTCGGGTGCATGCTATGGGCCTCTGCCATTGTGGATGCTATTCTATACTTCAACGCTTTATATAGACCTACTTTATTAGTCAAGTGCAGTGTTGCGAATAATTTATTAAATTCCCATGTAAAAAAATTTACTGATTATAGCGATAAAACCCTAATCAAAGATAACCAATTAATGCTCAGTTTGTGCAAATTGCATTCTTAAGCTGATATGAACAATGTTTTCACTACATTGTATATAATAGGTTAATTATTTTGGATATGCCAGTTAGTTTAATTAAAAGTTCTTGCCAATTTAAAAATTTTTTAAAATGATTTAACCAGTATAACACTATATAACGGCTATCTGATACTGTAGAAGAATGAGCTACTGTTTTTCATCTAGGGGGATTCTAGGCTATCAAACAAAATAATACGCACCATCAAACAATGGAGGCGTTGAATAAATGCCATTTTCACAACTTGTGAAATTAGCTGATAACTGTTGCTTCCGATTGTTTTCAACTGTGCATGGATGCACTGCCATTATTTCCAAGAGGTAATTTATGGAAATTTCACCACTTTCGATCGCTGTTTACATGGGATGAGCACAAACTTGACTGAGATAAATTATTCTTAATTTCAAACTTTGGAAATGTCCGTGGCATATAGGAATGGACATACTAATCTTTATTCATGCAGCTAACGAAAGCTGACAGTCTGATTAAATACGCATATGCAAAACGACCAAAATCTTGCAGATAATTATACAACAACGATACTTAATTCGTCCGACATTGTATTATAATTAGTCGCGAATTGCTTTAATGAACAATCACCAAGTCTTATCTGAGCACGACTTATCGTAATCAAATGTGACCCATTTGGACACAGATGAGTTTGTCGCCATCAAACGCTATTTGCTCTTCCGTTTCTGAAAGCGGAAAGGAGATTAGGTCGGATAAACCTTTTAAGTGCCGCGATAATTTGGCCATCAAATTAATATTAATTAAAAATTGCCGAGTTTCCACGTGGATTAATCATGTCGAAAAGTTGCGGTCATTCGATCAACGTGTTATAGGAGGCGATGCGTTATCCAAATAAACATGACTGCATGATTCAGAAAGCTGTCAAAACTACAATTGACATGGTCGTACGTAACGAGGCAGCAAAAAATAACGAGATAAAAAGGGTTTCATTTATTACAATGGTCCGTGAGTTAGTACATCCGTACGACTACAAAGTGAAGATCTGCACTGTCAGATAAAACGCGAAAAAGACAGATCAATCTTCGTTAGACAACTCATGAAGTCATCCGACAACAATTACATGAGAAATGAATGCCATATGCTGTGGCCGTAATGCGTGCAATACACCTACGCGCCATTCGAAACATTCTTTCACACTAAATGCAAGTTCGTGCAAAATATCACAAGTACATTTGCATATTAATGTCCGTCAAAAATGTGCAGCTTTTATTAAGGTTAAGAGTGGTTACCATCAGCCTGCCATGGTGGCCCTCCATTTTTATCTAGGAATGTGTGAATGCGCCATGAAAAATAACATCACGTGACTTTTTTTTAACTTACACATGCATGATGACTTTACAACAAATCACATTAAACACTCTGGACTGACTACATTTACATGGAGACTTAGGGACGTTTATCTAGTCATGAAAGTCTTTCGTTTTAGCTGTAATTTTTGCTTAACATTTTTATGTTATTGAAGTTATGTTAGTTATCCATCTACAAGTATTTTGTTTGCGGCATTTTGACTTCACTTTTCCTTACTTATTTGCTGTAACGTTTTCGAATTTGGGTAAATCCAAACCCCCTCCTTTCAGTTCCACATGGCATCTCAGGTGCTTACTGAGAGTGTACTGTGAATGTAAAACTGTTTTACCAACCTTGATTTCACTTCAGAAAACTAATGTCACTTCAATTCAATTTAATACTCTCACTGTCAGCACCTGAGGTGTCATGTGGTGGGGGGGTAGTTTAACCCAAAAAATGTTACATTCGTAATACAGATACACATGTTCATGTATCAAACAGAGATTTACAATACAAAAAAATCAAAAAATACATACATGTACTTAAGGACAACATGGGAAAAAGTACATACATGATCTAGACCATGCATATGCATTCATACACACACCAATTACCCGCCCTCCAAAATGAAAACCACAAAGCAAATCTACCATAATTCACACAATATACAAGTCAAGGTTAAGTCAAGGTAGGTAACGCAAGTTTACGTGCATGACTTAGATAAACGAAATCTCGATGTACACGCAGCTTATTGCATAATATGAATAATCCCAACCAATTTCTAGAGGAACTATTTTCTTACGCAGCAACAGCGGTAAATCGGTTCTATAACGCCGCTAAAAATTGTTCATGTTTCCAATAGTTGGTCAGCGAGCGATGGGACAAATTTTTCGTTGCCACCATACAAATTTTGACTCGCAGACATAATTTTTAAAAAATGCTAAATTTCGCTGACATTTTGAAAGCAGCAATACGTTTCCCTCTGAAACTCGAGCCGCCTGAGCGTTTTTTTCCTGCCGAATAGAAATAGAAATATGAACTTTCCGCCGAAGATGATGACAAAGTAGATAGATGAAAAATGCATCATCTCATGAGTTGTTGAATATTGCTGTCTGATCCCGTTAGTTCACTCAATGCTCAGCCTTATCTTTTCACGGTGTACGCTTCCTGTTTGCCCCAAATGGTATCAAAGGTAGACCGCTCACTTGACGAACAGTTTGGGTATGTTGGAAACAGTCACTCAATTCTTTTGGCGGCCAAACCCTTAGTGTGCTAAGCTCATTAAGAAGAAAAGGCCAAAGGAAAGCGCACTAGTGTACACTGCAGGCTTTTAGATTTGCGTTTCCTCGCCTCATTTATTTCGCCAGTTACACTGTATACGTTATACGTGGATGTGCACGCACTATTCCAACTTTTCAAAACAGTTTTTCATCATAACAACTGTTTCAACACATGGCTCTGGCTGCTGAAAGGGTTTTAACAAAACAGATGAACGCGAGAATTCTTCGGATCCCCCTGAATTTATGTAGCGTGGAGGCCCTTTCAGGGGTACCATTCATCTAAAAGCCCCTCTACTCCCATAGTACCTTTTTGGCCATGCATTGACATCAATTTGCAAACGAAAATGCTTCGGATCCGAATCGCACCTTCAAAGCAAGCCGGCCTTTGCAGCAAAATGCCGAAAAGGGAAGCCATGGAAAAGTCATGAAATTAAATTCAGGCCATGATGCCATGAAAATTCATTTCCATTAGCCATAGTTTCTTTATTGATTCACTGAGCATTTTAATACAGTCCTTTCTAGCATCTTTGGCTGGTTTGTTTTGTTGAATATGGTACCTAACGTGACCAATCATATAGGTTAAGGCTCATCGAAAGTGCGTTGCGACTTTGGGGACACCCTGCACAAAATTGCGAAACATATTCTCCTTTCCTGATCAACATATTAAAATATTTTTATGTAAACATTAAGAGGGACTCGCGTTTTATTGGAGGTGCTCTTTGACAACTCGTGGAAATGCGTATGATATTAATAAAAACGATACTTCTATATTTGACTTTTTATTTTGCTTTATGAGCGATAGATGGCAGCACCTGCCGTCTGAATGGGAATATAAGAGATCTAGAATTTGGAACAATTCTAAAATCGAAATGTCTTAATTTTATATAGGGCAAAAACTTACTATCAATATAAACTTCGAATTAAAACATTTAGTTTCCTTTGAAATTATCATATCTGTCCAAAATTACGTAAATTTAATTGCAAAAACTCACTTTCAATGGGCCTTAACAGTGTGAATACTATCCCAAATACATGTACATGTATGTTAAAACACATACAGTATTGTGACGTTCAACAACATACCGGTATATGCAAGTGCAGTGTCCTAACTTAATTGGGAGGGGTTGGGTTGTTGGCCAAATAGAGTCATCATTATAATGAAAATCTGGATTACTATTCACCATCTGTCCTGCAGCTTCGCAAAAAACATCACCCACGATGTTTTATTTGCTATGCTTTTGTGTGACTATACACATGTACATGTACTGTATGTAAAATCTGTTTGAATTTAATACAAATTTCCCCGAAGTTGAAATTTGATTGGCCAATGTCATGATGATCTGCAGGGGTTGCAAATTATGACACATGACGATATGCACAAGGAGGGGTGCATAAAAATCACCATTTTATGATGGCAAAACTTGAATGGCCCATATTCTAATAGGCATTGCATATTTGTGAAGTCATACGAGGTTTGGTACCATATAAATTTTAGCCGAAATTCAGCTTTGGTAGTGCATTGTAAATTCATACTGCCAATATGAGTAAGGTCGTCGCCGCTGCAGTACCTGGCGCTTTTCGTTGCGTGATCATAGCGTTGCGCGGCGAATCCGCCAGGTTAAACTTTGAGTAAACGGCGCTAAAGTCTTAAGTAAACGTTTCCTTTACTACATTTTATGGATTGGTGCAAACAATCGGCCTGCTCGTCCCTTGATCTCCCCGACATTTACAGCGCCGTGCGCCTGAAAGCAAACGAGGTTCAAAAAAGATAATGCGAGCCTGAATCACCATTTATTCAAATAAATAAAAGCAGACTAGAGGGCGCTGCTGCTCCTCGAGGCCTCTTCCAGCATACTGCGCACTATGAACAGTATTATTGAGCCAAAAATCGCTGAATGAACCCGAATTGAAAAAATCCAATTCAGTATAAGCCCTGCTCTAGCATTGCCACTATCAGAATGTGGGCTTCTCCTAACGGCTCGGAGGCCGGCAGTGATTGCCGGACGGCTCCTTCTGCCAGACAAGAAATACCCTTATAACCCATACTAAAAATGTAAGGATAAAAAATAAAAAGAATAAAAATCCGACATAGGCCAGGTATCTTACTGTCCTATAATTGGGAGTGTGCAACGCCACTGGTGGCGCTGCAGTCAGCCACTTTCATGGCCGCGAGAATATGATAAAAGCCTCAAATGCAATGGGAAGTTTTTCATTTTCCCCAAATAGCTCGTAAATGCAGGCTAATTATTATTTTAACGGTTTTGACTAACTCGGTGGTACCCAATTAACTCTTTGTTGGTATTTAAAGCATTCCGTATTTATTTTGGGGCCACGAGCCTGATTTTATCGAACTTCGCCATGTTATTTGATGAAATTATCCTACTTTCATGGGAGCTTACTCGACTGCCACTAGATGGCGACCCTTTCGCTTCACACTCCCAATAATAGGAACAGGGCATATACCATTTATGACAATATTTGCGCTAACGTTAATGACACAAACATGTCATGTGCTTGTTAAATAAGTGCCCTTAGTCACCAGGGGCTAGGGGTGCACCTTATACTTACTGTCCCTATACAAGTTACTGTAAGCATCCTGTACCACCCTATAATATTGGGTACGACTTGTTATTACTGCTTGTTAATATGAGAAAATGGTTAATCATACACTAGGTATAACAAAGGTACGATTAGAGGGGTGAAGCGAAGCAAACGTTGGGGTTTATACTACAGTATACATGTACATGTATAGTACTGTTTTGCTATTTCGTGCATTGCGCCATTTATTATCGTTTATTAACTCGTTTACACCATATCAGGACAGTCATACCATTGAACTCCAGGCACATAAGAAAGCAGGATTTAACCTCAACGTCCTCGAATCAAGTCATGTTTCAGAGCACGCGCTTACAGCCAACCAATGAGTAATACAAGCAACTTGAGTCTGCACTTGAACTTGCAGACCGTACTGATAAACATGGCAGATAATGCGATTATTGGGCGAAAGTAGTCGAGTATGGCATCAGAATGCATGTATCTGCACTCGCCAGACAGGTCAACCGAGTTCAACTGTCACTTGTGACTCGAGTGGTCCAAACGAGATGAGGAAACTCGTTAGGGGCTGCCATAGTCAACAAGCGTTATGGTTTAACAAATAATTGTGCTGATGGCCATTAAATTATTAGTTCGACACCTGGATTTCTCATGGTTTCGATATAGGGGAGTTCATTAAGGGCGTCCGAGGTTGGCGAGGGGTGCAAAACCGATCATGGCCTGCTAGTCTACCGAAATTCAGTAACATACGATGAAACCCCTCTATGTCGAACACTTTTGGTGCATGCACAGCTGCAAACAGTGTGAACTTCAGCTGCGCCATGTATAGTTTCAACAACTAAAACCACAGACTCGTTATTATCCTAGCTAAAGTCTGGTAACAGGTTGCCATGTGCTTTAGGTGTTGTGTTCATACTTCGGTTTTAATTATTTAACGACCAAATTTTCTACTAACTAAAAAACAGACATTTTCACTGGATGATTGGGTGTGCCAAACGATGCCAAACACGACAATTCTGCCCATACGGCTAAATAATTTGTCCGACATAAGCATTTCTTTCAAGTACTGTATATGCTGCATCAAACTGCGTGGTGTCCCACTTAGGAGGTTGCCCCTAAAATTGGTGTTGGTGCATTATCGTGCATAAAACACTGACTTCCTAAATGCTAATTGTATGGCACCCAACCAAAGCACATCAGTTTTGTCAACATGAACATGGGGAAAATAATGTAGCTTGTCTGACATTAGCATTTTTTCCAGTTGACGGTGCATAAAACACTGTCCGACTTCATGTCATTTCTATGGTCCACACCCGAAGCAGAGAAGCTGTCCACTACTATTTTGTTTGATTTACATGTACATTGTAGATAGATAGGTGCATAAAACTCTGTCAAGTTAGGCGTGTCCCACTTAGAGGGGTTGCCCCCAAATGTTTATCCGATGCGGAGGAAATTGTCCATGCTGAGGATGTTCGGCTTGGAGGGGTTTCCCTACACGGATGTTATAGTAAAAATACGAAGTGATGGAACTGGGTCAAATCTGCCGACCAATAGGGGCCAATCGCCTGTTAGCGATTAACTTAGCCTAGTTGCGTACAATCAATGGACTTTCACCGACTGAACAAACATGGAAGCGCTAATCGACAAGCCACATCTCTCTGATTGGCTGACCTCCAGTTCCATCACTCTGTGGTTCTACTATAGCCCAGGATAGGGGTAATGGCCCAAATCTGACAATCATATGGTGGGCATCAACAGGCGATGCCAGAAGAGCCGCTTTACCGAATATTGTTTGGAGCAACTTCCGCCAGTTGTGGAGTGGGCTAGCCGTTAATGGTTTTTCACCATAGGGCTTGGTCCCCGTCCATGTGCAGCCTGTTGTATACACGGCGGCGACGCTTTGTCGGCGTTTGTGGAAAGGCAAGTCCGCTGCACGTGTTTCGCACTTAGCGTGGGCCTAACTCGGTGCACGTCACACACCTAGGACGACGAAATATACGCACGTGCATGTGATAATAGTTGATGGATGGGCCAGCAGCCCTTTGACCACCTTTGGGCTGCCTGAGCAGACACTGGGGAACGGGGAAGGTCTGTCAGCTGACAGGTCGCTGACATTCCTTGGCTCTGAAGCTGAATGCTTCCTGTCCACTCGTAATCTTTTGGCTTAATTCTGGTCTTAAGTTGGCTTTCCAAATTTTCCTAATTTTCTTAAGTATGATCAGCGCCACCAAGGGGGAAGAAAGTGCATGCAATATCTGGCAACACTAGCTGTAGCTCCGCCCTAATTTTCTTATGCTGCAATGTGATTTGCAACTTAATTTTCCCATAATTTTCTGTAACTTGTTGCCTTAGGAGAAAATTAAGAAAAAAATTTAGTCCAAAATTTAGTACCCACATGCAAATGTTCTTAAGTATGATCAGCGCCACCAAGGGGGAAGAAAGTGCGGGAAAATCCCCAGTTAATGCATGCAATATCTGGCAACACTAACTGTTGCTCCGCCCTAATTTTCTTAATGTTTTTGATTCTGCAATGTGATTTGCGACGTAATTTTCACATAATGTTATGTGATTTGTTGCCTTAATAAGAGAAATGCAGCTACCCACATGCAAATGTTCTTAAGTATGATCAGCTCCACCAAGGGGGAAGAAAGTGCGGGAAAATCCCTAGCTAATGCATGCAATATCTGGCAACACTAGCTGTAGCTCTGCCCTAATTTTCTTGATTTTTTGATGCTGCAATGTGCAACGTAATTTTCCCATAATTTTCTGTCATTTTTTAACAGGGGGACCAACCAAGGGGGAAGAAAGTGCAGGAAAATCCCCAGTTAATGCATGCAATATCTGGCAACACTAGCTGTTGCTCCGCCCTAATTTTCTTGATTTTTTGATGCTGCAATGTGATTTGCGACGTAATTTTCCCATAATTGTTTGTCATTTTTTACAGGGGGACCAACCATTAAGGGGGAGGAAAGTGCAGGAAAATCCCCAGTTAATGCATCTGGCAACACGAGCTTTAGCTCCGCCCTAACTTTCTTAATTTTTTTATGCTGCAATGTGATTTGCGACGTAATTTTCCCATAATCTTCTGTCATTTTTTACAGGGGGACCAACCAAGGGGGAAGAAAGTGCGGGAAAATCCCCAGTTAATGCATCTGGCAACACGAGCTGTAGCTCCGCCCTAATTTTCTTGATGTTTTGATGCTGCAATGTGATTTGCAACGTAATTTCCCCATAATTTTATGCAATTTTTTGCCTTATGAGAAAATTCAGAAAAAATTTTGGCCTGCCAAAAATTACAAATGGACAGGCAGCATAAATAGATGGGGGATAGCAACGGTCAGTGCACGTTGGTGTCGCTAGTGATCGAAACAAGTTTGGGCGAGTGTTCCATGGCGTGTGCATGAAATCAGGTCGACGTGTCATGCATGTATTCATAACCAATACGAGGATTTATTTATGGCTGGAACGTTTAATGACGGCCAGGTTTGCATGCACGCATGCGTACCAGCTCTAATTTGGCATCAAACACTTTGTACTTTCCGCCTTCGTTTAATGCCTATTCATGCATGCATGCGTGTGGCGATGATGCGTGGCGAAAACTATCGAAAAAAACGTGTGTGTATACACAGCCGTATTATTATTGCAGGCCCACCCCTTAAATAACTGGCTTTTTTCAAACGTAATAAAAGATTGTATAGCAACAGCCAGTGGCGGGTGGGACGGAAGTCTCATTGCGGGGTTGCCATAACGAAAGCGCGGCAACTCGGAAATCCATAAACGGGATAATCCAGCAAAATTGCGACGCATTGTCAGGAGCGCAGCCCGCAGAATTTCAAACAGTCAGGTTTTAAAAATCGCTTTCAATTACCGTGCATGTATATGGACATTAGGAGATTTTTATATTTAACCTGGAGTACGTGAAAAATCTTGGCATTTTCCAGCATCAACATTTAATTTTGGTCATTACCTGTTTACAACTAAGATAAATCGACACAAAAATGACTGGGCCAATAATGAATTCTCGTCCAGAAAATATTTAACTCCTGTTTTGCTCATGGGTAGACGCCACTGTCCACACCCCACATTCTGGGGGAAATTCCCACATTATTATTGTGCATTTTGCTTTTTGATCTGGTTGTTTTACGAGTAAGAGTGACGAGTGACATAATCCCAGTTGTTAGTCCAAATTCATATCGTTTTCAAAGTTTCTTAAAAAAATTATATACTTTTATGAGAGTCGAAAAGGCATGTGTCGGAGAGCAAGCTAAATTTTTGCAAAACGTAACAAAAGAGTTGTTTTGGTATAAATAAATTAAACTTGTTGCCTTGGTATAAATTAGCCATTTTCTTTAATTGCAATAAATTTATTGGGAGTGTGCAGCGAAAGGGCCGCCATCTACTGGCAGTCGAGCAACAGTAAGCTTCCATGAAAGTAGGATCCTTTCATCAAATAGCATGGCCAAGTTCGATGAAATCAGGCTCGTGGCCCCAAAATAAATACGGAATGCTTTAAATACCAACAAAGAGTATTATTGGGTACCACAGAGTTAGTCAAAACCGTTAAAATAATAATTAGCCTGCATTTACGAGCTTATTTGGGGAAAATTAAAAACTTCCCATTGCATGTGAGGCTTTTATCCTACTTTCGCGGCCATGAAAGTGGCTGACTGCAGCGCCACCAGTGGCGTTGCACACTCCTAATTGCTAGCATATTACTGTGGCTTTCTGCTCTTGTGTATTATTTCAAATTTAGAAAATATTTTCTATATGTCCAAATCCTTGATTTTCAATAAAATAAGAATTCGAGTTATTACATATCAAAAATAATTTTAACATTAAGAAACAATAAGATCCTAAAACTCAGGGAAATTCAATTTCAGAAGTTAGTGTTTTATAGTCACCATGACCCCTTGCGGCTATTAAAGGGGTTGGGCCAGTAGTAGGGTGATACTTGGAGGATTAAGTATACACGGGTAAGCCAGGGTTTATCTCGGGGTATATATTTATCAAGCGCCCTCATAAATTTCATATTAAATTGCTGACAGTGGTTGTAAACATCGCCGTGAGACTAACCCAATTACCTCACGCAGTTCTAATTCCACATTTGTTGGTATTGATTTTGGTTGGAAAACAGTTGCTTCGCCACGGGTTTACACGGTGGGGGAGGCGTCCATCCATCATGATTTATGGATGGATAAATAAATTTGATATATAAACCATATCCGCTGTTATCGCTTTAATAAATACGAGTATATCCTACTTAGCTTATCCGCAAACAGTAACCAAAGAATGCAATAGGCGAGTTATTGTCCATTCCAGCACAATGACATTTACGAGGATTGCTGCCCTTAATAATGCCACTCTTTGATGAATAGATCATAAAAGTGTCGCCTTTATGGAGATATAATCATTTCCAGCCTGCGACGCCGTATGGAGACAGTTTTGCAGCGGATTATAACCAGCGATCACAATAGGATTAATCAATCAATAAAATAAATTGCCTCTGTCATGTTTTAACACCCATGTGGATCGAAATTAGGACGATGTTTGTACCGCAACACGTGATTTATGTATGGAAAACAAATTCGTGGAAAATTTGACTTGTAAAGGTGTAAAAAACAAGGTGAACTTATTCAGCACTGTATAAAAAGTATCACATTATTGGCGAAATTGCTCGATTGTGGTAATGCCAAATTATAGAATCGTGCTTGAATTATATCATCATTATGAGTTGAACGAAGTTGTTTCAACTTTGCATGAGCAAGAAACTGCACGAAAATGTCAAATTGAAAGACATGTCCTACATCCGTCATTTTATTTCCACACTGTAACATGAAGCATGTAAATCAAGTTTGATTTTTCCTTCATAAAAAAGCAGGATTTCATAGAAATATTCGTATAATCAATGGCGCCCTGCTACCTTGTTACAACACTATTTTTAGAAAAGAAGATCTGGTTCGTGTGATGGTTAAATTTATACGGGGTACAAAAAATATTTAATATTCCCTATAGGCTATCAATATTTTCATATGACGTGCATACATCTAATATTCGATTTTAAAAAAATGCAAGTATAAGTAGTTTTTCCTTAGTTGCTTCCACAGTGTTATTTCTTGACCGACAGCAGGATAGCCAACTGTGCAAATACAATGGAAATTCTAGATAAATAAATCTGCATAGTTTTGCATACTGTCAATCATGTCTGTCTAGCTTTTTCAACCATAAATTACCTCACAAGAAACTTCTCGCTTGGTGAACACCATGATATTAACTTTGCAACTAATTTCATGGGGTTTCTAAATTCGAAGTGCAGGCATGCAAACACCACACACAACTGTGACATGTAAAAGTATTTACGAAGTCACATTTTATACAGTACAAACACGTGCTCATAAGATGTACAATGTACTTAGTGCTAACATCGCAGCCCTCATTAGACAAAATGGATTTTTGGGCTCTTTTTCCACAGACATGTACCATATGTACAGTACATGTAGCAACGTTGTCATTTTGAACAGTTACATGGTTAAAAGGGAATAATGACTTAACTGCTGTACCATGATTTCATAACATGTCAAAACTACATTGACAAAGCAGGCAAACTCAGTCAACTTGTTGCTGAAGGATTATATATTTAACTTTGTATACAAGCGATGTAATCTGTATGTTAAAATGCCATTTGGAGATTATCCTCTGGGGGAGATTTCATCGGCCCTTGTACCTCAGGAAGTTGACAATGAATGTAAGTCAGCACCCTGTGTCAGGCCACCGCCATCAGAAGGATTACCATCAGAGGGTGGGCCATATTTTCCTCAACTGTATATGTAGTGTATACACAAATTATTTGCAGGAGTATAAAAAAATTCCATTACACGAACAGTAGGCCTGTACAACTGTTTACACCTCGGCAAAGATATTTTTATGACACACAATTAAGCAATGAAGCATGAAAGGATGCCGCATGTAATTGCATCGAAATCCCCATCAAAAAATTTATGCCCGTCTGCGGGCAATTTTATCTTCTTACCACACATCTCACAAAATTTATACAGTGCTGCAGAACCTGTGGGTCTAATTATATCGGTTACGTTTATTGGTGAATGCAGCGTGACATGCTACTAAGGGTGGCTTAATTATGCATGTCGTTATTTTATTGTCGGTGTCAGTATATCAGCTTGCATTAAAAAAAATGTAACAGAATTTTTTTTATAAATTTTTTTCCAAATGTGTAAGTAAGAAAACTTCGAAAAAGAGAACTGAGCATAAAATCAGCACAGCATCTCGCTTTGTGCAAACTTGAATCAGCCGTGTAACGAGTGAAGCCAGAATGAAGTTATGTGCATCCAACCCTGTTTCATTTGTTTTGCAGTAATCAAAGATTGCATGCTTCCGGCGGCTTCTCGAACAACAGAAATGAAAAGTTTTCACAAAGGTGTCGCTTGAGCTAGAAATTAGCTTTTTTTTCCAATTTTTTACCCAACAATGCAAACCAAACACACGAAAAATGCCCAAGCTTCATTAGCCATGCTACCAAGGCGCCATTTTGGGATCAACCCATGACAGGGTTTTCATGAAATTGTAATGTTAACCACTGTCACATTTGCAAACATAGCACCTGAGGCACTAGCTGTGTGACAGGTTCAGAGTTTTGCATTGACAGATTTCAAAAACTACCATTTCATGAGTGAACAAAACTTCAAAATGACGAGATTGAACACGTTTTCATGCATTTGTAATGTTAACGACTGTTTCATTTGCAAACATGGCGCCCTGAGGCACTAGCTGTGTGACAGGAGTTTTCATTGACAGATTTCTGAAACATTACCAATGGTTATTCGGATGGTAGGGCAAAACTTTGAAATGACGTCACTGAAACCTCATGCATTTTTAGTTTCTGTTTAATTTCAAACATGGCGCCCAGCCTTAGAACTAACTGTGTAATACATGTAGCTTCGGAGTTTTGCATTGGCAGATATCAGAAACGGTACCACTGTCTATGATTATTTCTGATTGTGGACCAAAACTTCAAAATTACGTCACTGAACACACGGTTTCATGATTTTTTAATGTTAACGACTGTTTCATTTGCAAATGGCGTTAGAGGCTCTGTTACAGGTTCAGTTTTGCATTGATAGATTTCAGAAACCACCAATTCCCATGGTGATTTTCATGATCGAACATAACTTACAAATAACGTCACCGAAAACACATTTTCACGAAATGTTAAATGTTCATACCCATGCCCCAATGTCATTCTTGCAAATAATGCAAATCATATTTTGAATTGACAGATTTCATAAACTGTACCAAGTCAAGCCCATACTTATGATAGGGCAAACTTCAAAATGACGTCATCGAACACAGCGTGCAACTTATGATAGGACAAACTTCAAAATGACGTCATCGAAAACAGCGTGCAACTTATGATAGGACAAACTTCAAAATGACGTCATCGAACACAGCGTGCAACATTTCAGTTTTCGAGGGATGCAAAATGGCCACCATAGGCTTTAGCGATAACATCCCATTTGTGTTTACATTTTTCCAAACACGACCAGAGTGATACAAGCAACATGCTTTTTTTCCGAAGGGAAACTTCAAAGCTGGAAGAGCACAGCCCCTGGAGTTAAAAGTGCTGGGATGATTGATACTGGCTGACACGAAGCTTGGTCAGTCTCCATTGGCCATCCATAAAGGCCAATTTTTGAAGCAGTAATTTTCGAACTAACTCGATCGAAATCGGATGCAGTCGAGAGATCCGTCGCAATTACACCGGGCCAATAAACGGGGAGCTTTCCGCGGCGCAGTTTTCTCTTAAAGTCTTGACCATGAAACGGCTTAAGTGCCAACAATGAGATTTATGCTGGCTCCAAAAGACATTTCAAAAGCTGTTAGGCCGCCCTGCCCAGGGACGCGTTGCCGTGGCAACGACCTATTATCGAACGACCCTTTCAAAAAAATGTGTTCCCCGCAAACCCCGCCGCTAGGGGCGCTCATCATCGGCGAAATTACGCCCACCGAGATTCGCATTACTGATACAGAAAACTCATTTCAAAATGGCTCACGCTATGGAGCCCCAAGCGGTGAACGAACACGCTATTATTTCGCGATGATGGAAACATCGAAGTTGCCCCGCAAAATTATATATAGTTAGCCGAAGTCTGGGACCCCATAGAGGGCGAGCGCTAAGAAATGTCGTCCGCTAGGCGCCACCACCACCGAACAGTTCACTAGGCCTAACTGGATGTAATGCATTAAACACAAGTTGCGCCAACTGGAAGGGAGTTGAAGAGATTCCAACAGAATTATTTAATGCTTAATTGGTGCTGGCATACGCTGGGACGGTCATTAAAGATAACGAGCTGATGACGTCACTTGAATTATGTCTGAAACCTCGCTGGATCATTGGTGCCACCATTGAGGGCTCTGTTCTTCATGGGACGTTCAACTATCATGTCATCATCTTAGCAGGGATGTGACCAATGTGACAAAATGCGACAATTTGAAACCTATGTGACAAAACGTGACAATTTCTGTAAAAAATGGAAAATAATGTGACAAATGCAACTAATTAAGAGAGAAACATCTTATGTATGACCTATCTGTAGAATTATAAGGATGACTGGGCTCAAAAAAAGTCTGTTGATGAAGAGGAAATTACCAAAAAGAAGGAAAAAGCCCAAAAAATATTGCATGC
>JAQFYZ010001020.1:0-28817 GCA_034695085.1 Cylindroiulus punctatus
TATGATATATGGGGTGCAAATGTACATTTGTACCCCACAAAAACTGCATTTGTACTTTTATGGTTTACAGTGTACAAAACATTGTAAAATTTCCAATGTTTTGTAATACAGCTGATACATGAAGAAATGTTGAATTTTGTAAGTTTAAGCCAAACCAGCACATACCAGCATTACTTCGCATCCTACAGAACCATCACCTTCCCAACATCGTTTGCTGAAACCGTCATGAACCCAACATTTCCCCACATTTTCCATTATTTTCCAACATGTTGGAACCAGCAAAAAAATTAATAGGGTACAGCTATACGTTGTGGGACTACAGCTTTTGCATGATAAATGATTTGCCGCTATAAATGATTAAATTGTAAACGCCATCTACTGCCCATTTTAGAAAATTAAATCTAGTGTTATGCATTACCGATGCCATGCATTGTGTCCGTTGAAAGTCCGGAGCGGACTTTCAACGATTGCATTCAGAGCATGAAATCAATCATCACGATTGGCTTCACGAATACTTATGAAAGCTATTGCAAATATTGCGAAAAACATTGTGCTAATTTGGAGACTAAATAAGGAACGCTACCATGCATAGTCAAACATGGGGGCCAAATTCTTGGAAACTGTCATTCACAAGGAAGGAGTTATAATTTTCCTGATCTTTAGTAGGCGAAGTAATTACATGTATGATGATCTAATTTAAGGTTCCAACCACCAGTTCACAGAATGAACTGAGAAATTCTCTGTCAGCTTATTTCTAGCACGCAGCTTCTGCAATTGGACAAAGCAGCATCCATATTTCCACATGTATTTTGAAATTTTAAATACAATTTACACAGGAATTAACCAAAGTTATTCTGTGAAATAGCCCAAGCATTGTCCTAAATACACTGAAAATTCTTCTGTATTTACTCAGTGCTTCATAGAATTTACCAACTACCCCCTTATAACATACAGTGTACATGTAATTTTTAGATAAAGTGATGACACAATGATCACTTTCGAATAGAGATTTTTTTAACAAATGACAGCCTGAATGATGCATTGGACATAACACTATCCTACACAATGGCAGATGAGTAGTTACACTTAATTCATACGTTGGTAAACGCAGTCACGTTTATCCATGTACATGTAAGTCATGCAATTGACTCGTTTTATCTACATTGATTACTGTAAGTTTTCTCAAGTCAGGTTAAAGTTAGGAAGAACGGGTTACATTCAAACTTACATGCACGATAAACGTCCCTAAAAGACTCCATGTAAACAGTCTAAACTCTAAACGTAGAAATTACATATTTAGGTTAGGTTATTCTAGATTGGGTTTGTTTAGGCTAGGTTAGGTTAGTTTAAGCACACTATTACCTCAGCTAGGACGGGCGCCATTCTTGTATACTAGGCAGGGCCTTACTAGGCACTTCGGGTTAAAATATACATGAGTCATTTGCATATTTGGAGCAGGAAGTATTCTGTAGTAACCTCATATCCGCTCAAGCTCAGTTATACCAAAGTGCATATTCAAAATAGAAACGATAAAAGTGAAAATTTTATAATACTGGGTGATAAATGATAGATTGTAACACAATATTTCATAAAACAGCAATGGTCACATCGGTATTTGGCCATGTGTTATTATTTGGCTAACCCTTTCACATAAGAAGATGACAATACTTGAACGTACCCTAACAAAAATAATACTTTGCATACAGCATAGCTTCCAATTATATACCTTCCAAGATGTATGGTGAATCCAACTAAATACCATCATCAACTATACTCCTAAATTCCAGCGAAAGATCTTCAAAGGCAATAGTATAATTGATTTTATCGATTATTTTCTTTGCAATAATCATTGTAAAAATTCCTCTTTGTAGGCTGCCAACCTCACCGCTCACATCAGGACTCACAGGTAATGATCAGCTTCGCAATAATCTTGCCAGGGCCTTGTAGGGTTTCTGAGTTCATTTTCGGATTTCTCATTTGAGCAGTGGTGAGAAGCCCTTCCGGTGCCCAATCTGCGATCGTCGCTTCTCCCAGTCCTCTTCGGTGACGACCCACATGAGGACCCATTCTGGGGAAAGGCCATACCGGTGCAGGATGTGCAAAAAGGCCTTTTCTGATTCGTCCACATTGACGAAACATTTGAGAATACACAGGTTGGCCTTTTATGTGTTTAAAATATGTGTATCCTTGTCGCATGGAGGTGCAGACCTGCACTGCTTTGTTTCATGCATCCAAACATTCAATTGAAATTTTAATTTTTTTTGCAGTGGAGAGAAGCCATACCAGTGCAAACTGTGCTTACTTCGGTTTTCTCAATCTGGAAATTTGAACAGGCATATGAGAGTGCACGCCAATCCAATTTAGGATTGCTAGCTTAGCCCTGCATTTGCATGGTTTGGAATTGTTTTTGAACATGTGAAATTCTTTTGCTGTACATAACCGCGAAAAATAATTTATTCATTTTTATAAAAGAGTCCTGAATAGCCTTTGATTGTCATTGATCGTTGATCCAATCCCAAGATGGAGAAATTAACCAAGAATTTTGTTTAGTCGTCACCAGTGGCGCTCACACATAAACCTCGAGCCCAGTTAAAAGTACGGTAAAAGTAATACGAGTTAAGATAATGTCTGTATAATGTTATATTTCACCTAAACTACTTCAGAGAGAAAATCTGAGTAATTAGGACTTTTCACGTTTCCAGGAAATAATTCCAATTGAGATAAACCAGAATGCAACAGGTAAAGATGATACTTTATCAAACATTTTTTTATAAACCGATGTGATAAAGCAAACTATTCTTTGACACTTTAAAGCATGTCAGATGCTTGTCTCTCGAGTGTTCTTTAATCCAACAGGCTCCGAAGGCTGCGAACGATGTTCTGATTTATACCCATACTCCACTGCAATGGAACGAGTTCGGCGAAACGAGAAGTACAGATAAGGTGTTCCCATTGTGCGCATGCATTTGGCTTTGCATGACGGGATTTTACTAATGTCTACAGGGTGTCCATAGCGTTTGCATTCACTCACATTGCTATCATAGGGATAGCATTGTTAAGTTTGTAACATTGACGCACGGAAAAGTTGAGCGGTAGCACTGCCTGACGTCACGCGAAACGACAGTTCCAACCGAAACGAGATGCTGGAACTCGTTCCAAAATCAGTGAAGTGTTTCCATCGCAAAATGAATACTAGCTTTGGCCCAAGGAACTAGTTCTGAAAGTGCAGTGGAACAAGGGTATCATTGAAAGCTTCTCCTTGACTCCATAAATGAAGGTAATAATCGTTCTATCGAATCTATTAAGTAGTACTCTTCTAGTTAGTAAATCAAATCACGTTAGTCGTGATTAAATAACTGATCATTTTCTTTCTTCGAAGATATTATTTTTAGAACTGAGTGAACATGTACACTGCACTTGTATGTGATACTATTGTCAACAGTAGGCAAAATAATCGTTATGTGTACACACACCCCCATACATGTACTTAAAAGTGGGCAAAAGGTTAACATTTCTGTGGATTTGCATGGAATTTCTGATACTTCAGTTTGACGCACTGCTTAAACCATGCATATGCATGCAGTTAGTGATATGCATATAGGCATTGCTATTACTGGCATATGATATTCTTAGCCTATTCTTAGCGTAGCCAAGGCACACAAGTCACCATGCTGTTTGCATGGTGACTGTGTGCCTTGGCTACCATGATTCGAAGCTGTGCAATAGAGCACCAAACATATCATATAAAAATATTCGAATATACCAATATAATAAACGAATATAAAATGAAATATGAAACTGTTCAAGGTCAAGTTGAGTGACATCCCTGGAGTTCATTCCTTGCTGCACTGTCATGATAATTCACTTGTGCCATTTTGCACTAAATCGACAACAATCATAACGCATAATGCTCTTAGATATCGTCTATCAATGAAGTGCTTTTTCCTGAATTGAGATATACAATATTTTCGAAACTATATACTCGAAAACCTGCGGTCGTTAACACAGTATTTTATCGGATTGTATCGCTATACCCAATTGGAAAATCCCGATAAGAAGGCGTTTATTGGAGCCAATAACGTTGACAAGTAAAAGATATAATTCAGGGGATTAACACGGATGATTAATCCAAACAAAACGAAATTAAACCAGGATCCTCATTTAATTAGAACAGGTGTTAAGGATTTTTTTGCTTAGCATAACGTGGCCAAAACGATATAGGATGCGATATCAGCTGATCAATAGCGTGGAACTTCCTTGATAAAAATTGTTTGACATCCAACTGTATGTCATTTGCACGAGCGATTAGAACCATGAACCCTGAATACTATTCGTGGATACCGAAAGCGAAATAATTAGAGCTATAGAAGGAATGGAAAATTTCGTAGGTGGAAATCCCAAGACTGGGAACAATGAAAACATCCTGCCAAAACGAAACGTAATTGCAAGTGCGTGAGTTTCCGCGACCATACGTCAAACTTTCATTCGGGTTTACATGGTGACATATTGCAAAACACACAGAATCATCTACTTCATAATAAATGCAGCATGGCCCTTTGGAAGATGTGATCAATCTGCTTGGTAAAAGCAGATATTTTCCTTACGTCCAGACACCTGATCAGGAGGGTGTTGGAGATTCACTGCATCAAGTTTTAGATTTACCATAGACAATGAAATCATTAATTTTAAGTCGCGTGCTGGTGCAGCTAATTACAACTACAAGTTAAGTCCGTTTAAACTGTGTACATACGCAATCCACAGCTACTTTATAGTGCTCTTGGTTTGAGGTGCCTTGAATTTAACCTCCCATGCGAGTGAAAATATGTAGGACAGGTTTACATGCATGATTTACTTAGTTTATGGCATTTTATAGTACAATTGAGAAGAACATTATGCTAAATGACACAAGAAATTTCAACAGCAAGATACACTTCTTACTTCTACAATTGTGATTTCGTTTCCAAAAACTGAAGCTCTTCTACACTGAGAAACTACCTTTTCAAGTATTTCATTTTTTTTTTTGGAAAATCTGATATCATAATTATTTGTCAAATTCAATAAATAATTTTATCATCGGGTAAATGGTCTTATCAACTTATAGTATTTCTCAATTCAGGTAAGTCTGAAACATAACATTTCCTGCTCATTTTTTCAGGCACCAATGATAACATAAGGAAATTTGTCCCCTATGACCTGATATAGCCATGTTTTTTCGTCGAAATTGCATTTTTTTCCCACACATTTTCCTGGTTTTGTTAAGTATTATTGGCTATCTTCTTCCGTATCAACGTTATCATTTTCGCCTATACAGAATTCAGGAAAACCCACAGTCAATTCAAAAGATCGAGACCGCTATCTTGCCACAGCAACACATACATAAAAAAATACAAATAGAAAAGATGCCCTTTATTAACTGATAGGTTTGTCGAACAATGTACAAGCTCCATTCTTATTGGCTGCCACGCATGTTTACTAGTATACAACCACAAAAATTCACATGTTTATGCTTAAGTAAGGAAGCATGACAATTCCTTGCAAGTAATCGTGCACTTCTCAGAAAAAATACAGGAAAAAGGGTCAGAATTTCAAAACCACCTTGATTTGGAATGTCTCATGTACACTGTATTCAACATGTCTTCATTTGTCTCGGGTCCCAGACACAAGGATATGAACCAAAACTATCTCTGGAATACACAACAACTCTTAATGGGAGTTGTTGCACATACATATAGTTTTGATTTCTTGTGGCATTTACAAAACACTATCTTGTGCATCCTCCATTATTTGAATTGCAACAATTTAGAATCAAAAAAGCGATGCAGGCGATAACTTTTGAACTTAATAACCAATATACACTGTACACTGTACTGTAGCACTTTTTTGAACGGTTCTCAAAATGTTTCTGATATACACTTATTATAGTGATGCAACGAGTGTAGCAGTCTTTGAAAAAATTAACCTCAAATGATTTTTTATGTCAATCATATCAAGATATTGTACATACAGAGGCACATGCAGTGTCTACAATGTTATTATGGATTTTAGCCACATAGCCACGAAATGTCAACTCCCATTTCGTGTCATGTTGACATTTACATTTCTCCGATTCACTTGTGTCATTGATTGCCAAATCCAAATCGTGGCCAGTACCGGTAATATTTTTCGAGCTTCCCTCCAAAAATTGATATGCGAAACGGAAGAACCTGCCATTGGACAAGCAATGGTGTGACTCAACAGGGAAATACCACGCAAATCAGCTATTATCAGACGAGGCCTGCTATCGTAAACGCAAAATGAGCTTGGCTACAGGACTGCAGAGAGGGGTCACACCTCCAGCCAGCTGCCGAAGCCGGATTTCGGATTATACGCGATCGCAGCCAATGCATCTCGAGGAAAACACGCCGAGGCAGAGCGAGGGGGTCGCGGCAGGGGCCCAAGCCACCGAGTCGGACTCCAATTTCTTGAGGGTCGAAATGTGGCGGCGCGGCTGCGGAAGCCCCAAGCAGGTAGGGCCTTAAGTTTTTTGAGTTTGGCACATGAAAATGAGACGGTGAAATTGGCGAAAAGTTGTGAAAATGACCAAATTTTCATTCATTAAGACAACTAAGGCACGCCATGTGCAGGACTGGCCAAGAAGCCCAATGGCTTTGGACCCTTGTTTAAAGATGGGCCTTAAGTTTTTTTTTAGTTTGGTGGTTGGATATCTGATGATTTGTGCATTATTTGCCAAGAAATGCGAAAATGTGTTTCAAATCATAGAAGTACTCAACTCAGTTGTCAGTGAAATGACATGAGCATGACTGGACATGCAGGGCCGTAGTAATAGTTTGAAAGCCCTGAAGAAGTGAAGCCTTTGGGCCCTTGTTTAAAAGTAAGGGGAGGGTGGATGACAAAACATCAAATCGATCCATCTTTTGAAAGGAAACAGTCATTTTTAATCAGACATGAATTTCATTCCAATGTTCTTCATCTTAAAGATCGGATCTTCTGAGGGCCCCTTACAATTCAGAGCCCTGAAGAGTTGTCAGTTCAAATCAGCGACCCTACGTACCTGTGGACATGTGTGTGTTTGTTGGGGGAGGAGGGGGGAGGGAAATAAAACCTTCACACGTGCTTATGAGGTGACGTACAACTGGTGACAACCATTACATTATTCCCCTTATGGGCATGCAGTAAGTTAAGGATTATGACAATAATGTCATACTCACTACAAGTTCAGTAAGTCAACACATTTCAACGTCATATTGACATGCCTCTGGTCAAGGATGTTGTTTTCAAGTATCACATGAAAGTCTTCCTTGATGTTATGAGCAACAATTTTTATGGAGCCAGCTTAGTTGACAAGAACTTCACTAGAAATCTCACCAAATGTCACCATCAATTGATTCAATTTTAAATGGCACGTTGACAACCATGGTGATGTCAGTGGGCAAGAACCCTAACCATGTGTATAATGTACGTGCATGCAGTAAGGAAAATCCGACAAGTATCGCGGGGATATGTGAAAGAACTACAGTACAAATAGGCTTCATACACGCGTTTTGGCATTTCTCCAAACACATCGAGCTTATCATCCAGTGATTACAATATGTTGCTCATTTTGCGTGACAGTTCCCATTGGCTGGCTGTTGAAAGAGCTCTCATGTAGTAGTTAGCAGATGAAAATGCATATGAGGATATTTGATAAAAGCACTTTTTAATTATTAAATTTTGCAACACAGAGTCCAGAATTATCAGACCCGTGCAGGGGATCCTTAGAAGATCCGAAAATTGTCATCTCATTTACTAGGCTAATGAGCTTGTTTCATTTGAAATGATAGAAAAATGTGGAATTTTAACAGCCAAACAAACTGGAGCCCAAAGACAGAGCATACTGCATCCATAAAAAAAAAATGTGACAGGGAATTGCCAAATCTCCATTTGTTGAAAAATAGCTGACCTTTAACAATGTAAACAAAGGTAATGTTAATAATATCCCTACAGACATGTAGGTAAACACAGCATAATGATTTCATTTGAATGATTTCATCTCTGGCTTCACCAGAACTTTACATCAGATGTGACACTGAAAGAAAATTTAAGACTTCAAATTCCAATGGATCTACAGGGTGTGTATGTGAAAAATATACGTTTGTGAGATTATCAACATACTTTCCAACACGCTCATTTGAAATAGATTGCATTGAGCATGGAGGAAGCAACATATTGATATGCACTTTTGAATATGGAGGAATGGCTTGGTTCATTGATCATCTTGCATGCATTAACTAATTCTTGTATTTTGTGACATATTAAATTGCAAGTCTTCAATTTTTTGTACAAGCCATATTATCTTCATCATATCATATCAAGAAGCTTGATCTTCTTGCAGACAAGGTCAGTCTTGTCAAATGTCCAGTGTGAAGTGTCAACCTTAATTACCACCACACCTTACTACCCCGTACTAACCTGCTGAGTCTGTATGTATTACCTTATGAACAGTGAAATAGAATATCTTTCTATTTCCCTTTGATACCTATTCACAGCAGCAGGTGGGCTGCAGGCCTTCTGGCGGTTACGCTATGCAAGGTGACGCAATCCGTTCTCAGAAACCTTTACTATTTCTGCTGACTTTGAAAATGGCTTTCCAATAAGTTGAATGAGGAATTCCCGACCCACTTGCATCAGTTTTCCGCTTGGGCAGCTTAGCCAATGACCGGGAAATTACACGGAGGTTGGAGCCACCTCATTGGCTGTAAGCAGGAAGAAGTTGAACGTATTGGCGTTCAACAAATGTGAAAGGGGTGCAATTTTCTTTTCTGTACAAATACCATCACGCTTATCCTGAGGCCGGGGATTCCCATCAGTTCTGGGAAATGATAACGCAAATTTCCGCCTAAATTTGAAAGATGGCAGGAAGCCAGAGCATACTGCACGACAAGCTATGACAGAAATGCCAAGGTGGTTCGTGTATTTTTATTGCAGGTTAGTAATCCGGGATGACAAAAAAAAAATCAAATAGAGTACCGGTACCGGAAAATACATGTAAATGTACATGAACCAGAAGATGGTCAGAGAACCTTGCAATGAAGTAACTACATATTTAAAGCTTGAATTTGTGATGTGCAATTTCTTTTTAATTGTTTTTTTTAAAATATGTACTGACGAATTAAGAAATGAGTCACATCATAATAGCTATATGCAAAAACGATTCTTAATTATTTTCATATTTATTTTTGAGAACGTTTTACTGTGGTTGGATGGATCAATTTCAAGACTTTTGTGAAAGTTAATTATTGTTAAGTTGAATTACATTAAAAAAAGCAGTTTTTTTAAATAAATACATCTAAAGAGCTGAGACAATGCATCATGTTAAGAAATGAGTAAAAATATAACAGTTATGCAAAAACCATTCAAGTTTTTTTTCATATTTTTGTGTGTACAGCTGCTGGAAAGGTCAATAGTTTGCGAAAACAAGAAATTTCAGTTTTGGTGTTGGCTTCATGACCATCTTAACTAATTTTTAAGTTCTTTTTTGTAAGACCCCAAGAATAAATAATGCTTTATAACATTGAAAATCCACATGGTCTTGAACACAAATCTGTATGTCAATTAAAAATGATGCGAAATATAATAGATAATATACAATATAAATGTAGAATCGATTTGAATGATGTTCATATCCAGCTGGAAGGAACAATATCAAGCTATTCGTGATAAAAACAATCTTGTAACAAATGACGAAATTGTTTTGGCAGTTGAACAAAAAGTCATCCACACTAAATGTTTTCTCAACGTCATTATAATTGAACCTATCGAAATTAATGCATTATTTATATCAATTAGGAATTCCCCATGTCTCACCACTTAACTCACTCTTTCAATAATCATTGACTGCTTTGTACTTTGTAACTGCAAATCTTCTGACATGTTTGTACGCTCGTTCTTGAGTAAAGTTACAAACGTCCTCATATGACTGTGCGTATTAAGTTGAATTGAATAGCAATCAAATTGGTAATGGAATGCAATTTAATTAGTTAATATTAATACTGTAGTTTCAGATCCCTTTCGTTCGATTTTTTGCGCTGTAATCATCACGAGCTCAAGTCATCAAACAACCATTCAAAAACGAAACCAGTATGTCCTTCAACTGATCTAATCATAAGGTTAGATCATTCAGACACTTAAAATCTTCCGGGCTTTATACGCACATCCTCTATAAGTAGCATACATGTACATGATTGTACGTGTAAGCTTCGAATTCTTGATTTCTAGGGAGTTTATCAGGATCTTTGAATCTGAACTGTGCTTTGCATCTGATCTCATCTGTATTATGGCTTGAAACCTCAACGAAATCGAGAGTTGTTCAATGGCTTGTACAGATGAAGCACCATTCAGATTTCAATTTCAATTTCAACTCAGTACCCTAGTGTCAGTACCTTTCGGTACCATGTGGTAGGGGGGTCTAGTCCTGCAACCCAAGTTAACATGCCAAGGGTACCCCCATGTTGATCTAAGATTCTAAGACCATCTAAGATTATAATAAACTCCATGTGAATTAATCATTTGCAGATGACATGTAAATATTATTTAGGGCGTATACAGCATCCCTCAATTTGCCACAACTGTCTGAATCATATACATGTATCACTTGAGTCACCATCATGTCTTAGGGTATTGCTTGATATCACAGTAAATAGTTGTTGGCACACAAGATGGACATGTTTTGAAATGAGATTCTAGGAACCATGCAGGGTTCCATGTACATGTAAGTTCACACAATGACACTAATTACATGCACGTAAATTGCAACATAAACACGAGTCTTACGAAACAAGATATACATGTACATGTATCACATGTGCGCTGCATTTGCATAAATTCAGTATGGCTTTCATGAGCAGTCCAGAATTCAGTCTAAATTCGTGGGAATTTATTTGACATGTTTGCAGATGGAAAACTAATTTAAGCCGAGATAAGGATGCTATGGCTCCAAATACACCCTCATCTCGTGACACACCCCAAGCCAATATACACAAAACTAACAGAAAACAAGGAAAATCAATTTCACAGGAAGGTCAAAAATTTGCGTCACAGGTGTCAGGCTGGCCAATCCTGACAGGGATTGGGCAAAGCAAAGATAATCTTTTATCTCGTTTTCCGGATGCTTAAAAGTCCCGAATTGTTGCATTTTTTCCAAATTGACGATAGAGATCCAACAATGGCGTTTGAATTTCTCGCGATATATCTGGACACTTTCTTCAGCGAGGTAGGAAAATATGTCGTTGCTATTGTATGCCTAGAATGTCATTTCTCCTTAAATTTTTTTATTAATAACAATTTCCCATAAATTCGATAAAAAAATTGCTCTGACTGTGGCATGTCGTTCATCTTTGCCATAGCCAAAGATTCTAAAAAACTAATACATGTAAGTTATTTGAACCTGGAATATTTCGTATATCTGGAACGACTATACAATTGCCATGACCTGAAAAGCATGGAAAGTCAAAGAATTTTGGAAGTTCTCATACAGGTCATGGAATTTTTCTTGTAGGATGGACTAATTCACAAATTCATCACTGTGACCTAGTTTTTTCTAAAAAAAATTAACTTGCAGCGCTCCTAAATTGTAATACTAAATGTGTCCAAAAAGGAAATTGACAGCAAATGAGAGCCGAGGGTGAATTCTCAGAAAACAATGTTCGGTTCAGTAGAAAGCTAGACTTTGGCATCAATCTCTCCAGGCCTTTGAGCTGGAGGTCAATCTGGGGCACGATCCTGAAAAGTGATCTGATTGGCACGTCCTTGTGATGAATCAACTATATGTCCATGTATCTCAGCATAGATATTGCAATATGAGATATCATTTCCCCATCGAGGAAACGTTTGATTCGCTGATCAACCTGCGAAGGAATTGGCAGGCTTCTGATTGGGTATACTCTGTAAATTTGAGAAAAAGACTGCTCAAAATGGCTAATGATGCCACTGAACTGACGATCAAAATTTGACCAATGGATGGCAGCCTTGGCAGGCACCAATGCCGCACCATGCATACTGAAACTAAACACTCAGAATAGATATTAATGTTGTGTAAACAACTACATGTATACAGTATACGTGATAAGATGGCACTTGAAAATCATGATAGATGTAACGTTGGAAAATGCTCAAGGCTACAGATAACATCTCGATTTCTTGAAAGTGCTTCAGGCAAGCCAGAGGCTGTTTAGAAAACATGACAGACAATCTAGTCTTTGACAGCACTGGCTTGAAGTGTTCTAAATTGCGTTTGCATTTTGCAATCGAACACGCTGCTGCTAATATTTGCTGTAAACAAAAGCTGGCACTGTTAGCTTATCAGAACACTGCCAGGCCATGGCTGTGATTGGTCGCCGAGACAAGGAAGCTATGCGAAAATTGGAGAAGGGTCGTTAGCATGCACTTCGAGGAAAATTTGTCGAAATTGTCGTGATTTTCCAGGAAAGGTGGCCAAATGCCAGGTGTCCAAAATAACTTCATGATGCTACCTTTCGAAAGGGGGAAAATGATACCAAATTAGTACTTAAGTACGCTATAACCTATCATAAAGCATACGACTTATCAATCAAGTTGAAAGAATGAATAAGTTTAATGAATAAACGGGTTTCCAACCTTGGGTGCATTTGCACAGTTGAATGGGTACGTGAATATCACGACAAATTACACTACGTCTTTAGTACTCAGACCCATGAAATTATGTTTAATAATTAAAGTCATTATCACAGTATTTAGGGAGACTTAAATAATAGAGGATCCCTTGGTAAAAAATGTCTTATTACCAAGATTTTTCAAAATATTTTTGGAATAAAATCCCCAAATTTTTTGATTTGGCTAAAAAGCACTAAATAAATAAAATTTTCATATTTACCTCTCAATTAAAATTGAAAAATCACTTGGTCTGTTTAAACTACGCTCCCAACAAACCAAGAAATAGGTACATGTACAGATACTGTACCATATGCTGATGATATGCAACTGGTAGCTAGTCAGGACTTTCTTGATGTTGTCTTGTTGATTTTCGAATACAAATTCTATGAAAAGCCGAAGTTTTTCAATGTCATTTTTCTGAGATGATAAATATTTGATGGGATTATAAACACAAGAATGCGATACGCTGTACTAACATGGTGCAGTAATGCAAGAGTGATTAGTATGTTATGTCTAACTTATAGTTCAAGTTACTGTAATGAAATCGTGAACATATCTTTCAATGCATCACAAACCATGTAGACTATGATCTCCAATATCCAAACAAACTTTATACCGCAAACTTTTTCAGATTATTTTTCAAACTGCAAATCTGCACAACCTGGTTTATGACAGGTTCATTTGCATAACAGAAAAAAGTTTGTACATTGTACCTCAGTCAAATTTGCATCACGCCAACATGTCAGTATGATTGGCGATGTCCTTGAGTATAGGCTAATACGTGACCCATACTGTACATGTATGTCAACATATTGAGTGTATTTTTCCACCGTCACATACAGTAGTTACTTTCATTCTTGATGGACATTTTATATTACAGACATTAAGCAGATTCACTTCCCGAAATTCGAGTGGTAATTAGACAAGGAACATAAATATCATAATTACTATATTGTATGTTTCGAAGGACGATAAAATTACTTGCACTTGATGCTTTCGAGGTGCTGTAACGTCAGGAATGACACAGTGAACCAGTCAGGCCTTGGGGTCAATCCACCATATTGCGTCATTTCTGTTACGCTGTATATTATGGGCTCAAAAAATCTTTTGAATTTACATGTACTGGAATTTACTTTTGAATGATGCTGGTTTGAAAATTGCGGCTGTCATCTTGGGAGACAAAACGAATCGGGGCCAAGCACAGTTTGACACCTATGAGCTAAATGGTTGACAAACGTGAAAACTACATGACACCCTGTATAGAACTTATGAAAGCCACACCCATTTGGCGTTAGTTCTTGCTGCCCACCAATAGCTAGAACACCATGTGTCCAAATTATGTGGGGGGAGTAGACTCCTTATTCATTTCATGTTATTTAAACACACTTAGTTTCGACACCCATGCCAGTTGCTGGAAAACACCGACACTTATTCATCAAATGGCATCGAAAAGACCCGATCACGACTCTCACGATAATAATCTAGTAAAATGCTCAGTAAAATTTCAATAATGTTCTCATGAATTTATTTTCAGCAATTGCTTTTCGACATTAGAAAATTTTTTAATCAGATATTTGAGAAAAAATTCCTAATCGTGAAACTATTTCCTTTATGCAAATTAATTCTGCTTGTTCTAGTACACTCAAAGTAAAAGCAAAATTTCAATGCCACATACCTTTAGAAAAAACCTTTTAAGAATGTACCAACTGACCATGAACTCTATTTTTCTAATTTGTGGAAACTTTACTTTGGGATTTTTGCTTAGAATGACATTGAAATCTCGTACAGTAACTTCTTTGTTCTGATTTGTACTGTTTGTTTATGTAGGAAATCAAACGCGAAAAACCAACTGAAAACCAAGATGAATCGAGCGTCAATCTGCAGCGTGTTATGGAGGAGAACATCCGCCTAAGATCCGTCATCCATGACGTAAGTGCTTGCGTCTAATTTTATTATTTAGTGGTGACACAAGAGGTGATCGTTTGCCATTTGAAGGTGAATAACACGATTTAGCAATACAAAATCACGAGAAGCGTGGCGCCGGTTTCCACGAGCGTTTGTGCAATGAAACTCTTGACATTTGAGATAAAAAGTGGGGGATTTCCAAGACCTGACGTTATCATCGGTGTGTCAACATAGAATACGTGGATAGCCATTAAGTAAATGGCACCACTGCACTGAATGAAAATGCTGAAACAATTCCGTAAAATTGCGTTTTTATCATGTGGAAATTAAAATCAGAAATTGTCAGCAAGATTTTAAAGGCCTGGAAAGTTAGGGAGAATGGGTTGATTTAGTAAACATCGGAAAATTTGGACATGTCAATAATACATGTAAATTACAAAGCTAGTTATTGGGCTAGTTGTCAAGCCAGTTCTGCAGAAGAAATTGATAATAAAACTGTCAATTGAAATAAAAAATAATTAAATTTGCTGCTCAGGGTAGTCGTGGAAATTGTTCTAATTGAGGAAAGTTAAGAATTATTTCTGGGCGTATACATGTACATGTATATAAGCAAGCATTGTGCAATTATTGGCCGTGTAGTTTTCACATAATCATTTCTCGAATCATTTCTTCGGTATTATCCTAATTAAGCAGCCCAACAAGGTGATAAATTGTTCTTTAAATTGCTAGCATATTGATGAATAAATGGCGGCATTGTGTTCGAATCGTCATACAAACAAACGTGTAATTTCAATATGAAGTTCTTGAAAATTATAACATCAGATAAACACTTTGGGGAAAATAACAAATGAAGGGATATTAATTAGATTTAGAACAATGTCAAGAGTTCTGCATTTCATTAAAGCTATACACGAGTCTATTTGGAGAACTCTCGATAACCCAACATGCTTCTACTTTTCAGGTCTCAGAGGTCAACAAACGATGGCAGAAGTACAACCGGGAGCGTACAGAGTACGTCCAGAAGCTGCTGTCGACCATCAAGGAGCTTCAACTGAAGGAGGCGTCCATCGAGACTAGTGGCAGGAGTCTTGAAGTGACCAGTCAGACAGGAAGATGCGAAAATCTAAGGGTGGAAAACCTGGTTTTGCAAAACCAGTTGGAAGACTGTGAAAAGCGGTACGAACTAGCTAACGAGGCAGTCACGAGGACTCGTAAGGAGATGGCCGAAAAAATCGAGCTCTTGGAGATGCAGGTAACAGGCTTCAAGACATCCAGAAACAGTGTTTGATCAAGTCCACATAGTCATGAGTCAGTCCCATAATTGAAATTGTCAATTCCAGGTTAAACTTCAAGCTGAGGACTTTGTGTCTGAGAGAAGGGAGAAAAAAGAGGCCAAGAGGATAGCAGAAAAATGCAAGGAGGAATCTGTACAGTTGAACAACAAGGTATGTTTGGTGGCCTCAATCGTGAAGAATTCAGGTGCTCTGTAGATAACGTACTTGCTGTTCAGGGGCCAAATCGCCAGGACTCGCTCGCATCCATCATCAGCATGTTTCATGTATGGACACGTTCAGACTTGGACACGTGTTTATCTTGCCCTCCTCTTGTTTTTCAGATTAGGGACATGGAGAACAGGGGCATGTACAAGGTGTACGTGTGTACGTGCAAGAAGACTTTGGAGAACGATGGCATTTTTTGCAAAGTAGCAGAATACCAGAGGAACAGGTCAACGCATTCGAGCAACCTCCAAGTCCTTCCAGTAAGAAAATAAAGTAACATTTAACGAAAAATTCTAAAGTGTTGACATTCCCTAGATTTGAGAAGTTGGCGAAACTTACTTTTTGGAAATTTCCATTTTTGCGATATTTTGATTGGCCTGAAATTGAAACATGACACTAGACTAGTTTAATGTGCTTCCAAAGATGCATTCGACCCTGTATCTATAAGCTTCAAGCTCGTATCTTTTCTCTTGTTAATATCCTTGTAATAGCATCTGCTATCCATAACTAAATTAACTTGTTATTATGTCAACCTCATTGTATCCTGAACATGAAGCTAATTCCTTTAGGGGCAGGAGCTATTTTTTACAAGTGTAAACTAAAACTGAAAAGAAATTACATTTTTAGGTCAGTTTTGATCACCTTAGGTCAGTTTAGGTCAGGTTAGGCTAGGCAAATCACATAACAAATAAAAAACGGGACAAATATAATGTCGACTGCTAGTGCAGGCGCCATTTTCGCATTATGTGTACTAGACTAGAAGAGTTGAAATATGACTTGGGCATGTTTGAAGCGGGGAATAACATATAGTATCCCCCTTTATTGCAGTGCCAGCTCATTCCAAGAACGTCTTCGGTCCCCGGACTCAATCTCAGGAGATCTTTTGAGGAATCTCTCACGCAAAGGGATTCGGCAGTCAGCCTGGGCAGTCCGTCGGGCAGTCCAACGCCCAGTACTGAGTCTGAACTCGAGTCACAGGACGACGACGACCAAGGTGGCAAATGGTTTCTGGTGTGCCCTAAGTGCAGGAAGCATTTCCCTCCCAATCTGGGAGTCCAGTTCAGATCCCACTTGGACAAGTGCGAAGAGGAGATGCTCCATCGCACGCACTGACCCCTGTGCCGGAATGTTGCAGCTATGACATCTGGGCAGCATGGAGACACAATTTCTCGTTCCTTCTGTTGTGAAAGTGCTGTGAATGATTTATTTATAAGCCGTAAATGAAGTCAGAATACATGGGAGAAAATCTACCGCGCTGGATGCGGTGATGAAGCCTCCAATTCTGTTATATATACATATGAGGACAAGTTGATCGGATGCTGTATAGGATTATGGAAGCTACTTGAGACTCATTGCAATATGAAGTTTTTCTTAATTTCCATTTTTCTTTTTTAAAAGGTAAATGCAAAAAACGACCAATGCGAGAGAGTATCGTTGCAATTTCGACGTTGGGATATGAAAACTTAAAAAGCACGTTTTTGGATACTTTGTTTTTTAGTAAGTGCACTAATTTCAAATTTTAAAAACTGCACGATGCATTATTTCCGGTTTGGCCGTTCGTTTGGCTCCTATGATGCTGACAAAAAAATCACCAAGCTGAAAACCAAGCGAAAAAAAATTTACTTGCTGACTTTAGGATAGCTTGTAAACATCCTTTTTGTTGCAGACTTTTTGAATCCCGAAAATTCTATTGAGTTTGCTATTCGCACCAAGGTTCGTGATTTCACTTGTATAATCAATGAGTTTCTTCTGCACTCATTTTCTGATTATTTCTTTCTTTCTGCAAACGGGTATAACGCATGGCTGCCATTTTGTGCGGTACTGTGCTGTGTTGTGTGTGAATGTGTGCATTATTTATACGTTATTGAAAACTGTCATTAAAATACCGAAGCACTAATTTCGTTCGCATTTTTGTAACTTGTCCAAAATAGCACGTCCCTGATGTAAACTGGTTACGAAAGTTTTACAGCTCGTAAACGCTAACCGCTGAGGTAAACATCACAAGTTATGATCGATTATAATCAAAGCCTTGACACACATTCTTGCGAGACATTATGTGGCTTGCAAACTGGGTCTGAGGAAAGTTTGTCTGGAAATAATTTCGTTGAGCCTGTCCCTGATGCTTCATACAAATTAAGACACACTAGGAAACTTGAAAATTAATTAGATGCTCCAAAACTGGTACCTAAAATCTGTGCCATCAAGGGATAGGTTGAAGGCAATTTAGGACAAAGCCCAGTGAATGGGTGAAAACTGAAAAAAAAAAATTACCAAATTCTTGTAAGCTGACTAACTCTGGGGGTATTGTACACGAAATCGAACCATTTCTTGCGAGACAAAAACTGCTTTATGGGACAAAACCTAAACTATTGACGCGATATTGACATAATCAATCTTGTTCCAATACTAGTTCTGCTGCTGCAAATGCATAAATTGTTTGTGATTCCTTCTGACCTGAAGCATTAGGAGTAATAGTAAAAAACATTCAAATAGATATTGGTTCCAAACTTCCAAGGTGTGCATGTGGTTGAAAGTTTTACTCGGATCCAAGCTAGTTAGCTAGTACATGTCTGTGATTCCTCCTGATACAAGGTACAACTTCAGTAAGACAGCGATATATCAATTGTTCTCAAAATCAAAAATTTTTTGGAGATCCCAAAACGACACACATGCCATTTCCACCACATCTCAGACCATCACAGATTCAGTTTTAAAATGACCTGAGGCCAACGGCCATCTTGGACGACACGCATGGACTGTTTCAGCTTCTGAAAACGCCCTATTGGCTGACCATTTGCATATACCTCGCACATTTGAATCTGCGAAACCTGTTTGGGGAATCAAGAGGTACGCCTGCGTGACCAGAATAATCGACTTGAGGTCAGTCACACGGCGGCACGGGTGGGGACTGGCAAACAGCAGAGAACAGCCAAAAAACAGGCCGAAGCTCAGAATTGCAACTTTCCCTCCAAGAAGCCATGACTGTCAAACTCCCATGAAGAAATCGATGGCCTGTGTCAGGACGTGGTGGGGCGTGAGGTACCACAACCAACTGTGGCCCCTCTGGACCCTGGGGGTGCTACCAAGGGGCAAGAAGAGGCTGGTGCTCCTGCTGCTCCTAGCTGCGGGCCTGGTAATTTACCTGGTCCCCTGGAGCAGGCCCATGGAATTCTCGAAGAACAGACAGTCCAAAACTGTAAGAATCGCGACTCAACCGATGGCCAATCTGGATCCAAGCTCGTTTGGTGAGGACGAGGTCGTAAATCTGCTCACCATCATGGCCTATGACGATGACCCGGATGCCAGATCGAAGGTGAGGACATAACAAAATTCAGTACTGGAAGCATCGTGTATACTCAAATGCCTGCAGATTCTCAGAAATTCGGTCATAACAGGATTATGAGGAATTATGTCTGCATTACGAGGTTACATGTGGCGGTTCATGACACTGGTTGCCAATGGTGAGGACTTGTGTCGCAGCTTTGCCGTGACAGCATGCATGGCCTAGACATTAATCAATTTTTAAACTTCTTTTTTAAATTTGTAAGATATTTATGTACCATTTCTCGTACTGTTATTACACTGCTAAAATTTGACATGAGGAGTCAGTTGTAAGAAATCTAAAAAACTGATTCGATATAGTGGTTGACATTACATGAATAATGTTATAACACTGCATAAGTGTTTTAAAATGTTGGAATATTAAGGGTATTTTGGGAAAGCATTCGAACATGGAAATATTCTAAACTCATCGAGCAATTGAAAGTTTCGAAGAAATTTATTCTTCGCTTTATTTTTCGGTAGTTTATAAACAGTAATTAGAAACTCCAAATAATTTTATTGCCTTCATACATTTTCTAAAACGATAATCCTGAAGGCGACATCTTTTTTTTGTAAAACTGGATCAAAACCTTGAATGTTTTATAAAACAACAATAATGACATCATCACTTGGCCACTTCCCTCCATGACGTAATACTTGAACGTCCTACCGGTATTTGCAACGTGATCAGCCAAAGAAAGGGGCACTTGAAGTTAAATGAAATGCAGTAAACGATGAAAGAATGCATGCAAGTTTTCTTGTATTTTTCTTCCCTGCACAGCACTACTGTATTTTTATTTCTTCACTTTCTGAAGCATCAAACTTTTACATGGTAAAATTTCTCTATATCAGCATACAAGTTGCCTTAATTTTTGTCATTTTCTTTTTTGCATTACTGAATTTCTTATTTCATCACTTTGTGAAGCATCAAATTTGTGAATAAAAACTCGAAATTGCTCTTTATCACCCTAATCAACCCCTTCTTCAATTCCAGGTTTTTCGACCCGACATCACGTCGACTTCCGGTTCCCCTCGCATGGTCCCAGCCGCCCGGCTCGTGCACCTTGACTTCAAGGGGGCGCCACCAAAGCTGTCCTACCTACGTCAGCTGCTGCCCCTGCTACGCCACCTGGGGGCGACAGGGCTACTGCTGGAGTATGAGGACGCGTTTCCCTACTGGGGCCCTCTGGCGGGTATGGCATCAAATTCTCCATATGGTAGGGGAGAGGTAACCGAGCTTCTGCGACTGGCGCGCTCCAACCGGCTGGAGGTGGTACCTCTGGTGCAGACGTTCGGCCATCTGGAGTTTGCGCTCAAGCTTCCAGAGTGGCGCCACCTGCGCGAGTCGAACGCCTTCCCGCAGTCCATCTGCCCTTCTCACAACCAGACCCTACCGACGCTCCGGCTTATGATCGACCAACTGGTCGAAGCACATCCGAGCATAACCCGGTTACACATTGGATGTGACGAGGTCTTCCACTTGGGGCGTTGCGGTGCCTGCCTGTCCCGGGCAGCCACTTCCGGCAAGGACCATTCCTCCGGGCCCGGCTTCCTGTTCCTGGAGCACGTACGCGAGGTTGCCGAGTACGTGCGACGCCGGCACAACCTACGCGTGCTCGTATGGGATGACATGTTCCGCGACCTGCCGTCCGGGGACATTGCGCGGAGCAAGCTAGATGGCGGTGTCATCGAGCCTGTCGTCTGGTCCTACGGTGAGGACCGGATAGGAACGGATGTCTGGCGGAAATACGCCAGCGTCTTCCCCACCGTGTGGGCTGCCGGGGCCTTCAAGGGCTCCACCGGAGAGACGGCCTATGCCACCGACGTGCAGCGGCATCTGCGTAACACCGGCCGGTGGCTGGACACTCTGCGCTACTTGCGGGACAACGGTCATTTACACCATCTGGGTGGCTTTGTGCTGACCGGATGGCAGCGCTACGACCACTTCGCGGTTCTCTGCGAGCTGCTACCGTCTGCCGTGCCATCGCTGGCGGTTAACCTCTTGGCCGTGGCCCATGGCGCTGCCCACGAAGACCTCATCAAGAACGCCTCCTTGGTGTTAGACTGCGGCGAGCGCCCCATATCCAAGATGGCCTCCGACCCCTACCTTTGGGCCTTTGCCGCATGCAGCTTCCCCGGTGCCTCCGTCTTTGCGGTGGTCAAGAGCCTGAAGAGACTCAAGGAGACTGCTGGCGCCCTCGTCCGACAGGTGGCGCTGACCGATGGCTGGTTCAACGCGTACAGCCTGCACCGCAACCTGACCAACACGTGGCGTGTGCGCGGGGAGCGCCAGCGCGTGCAGATGGCGCTGCGGTCGGTCAGGGCCGTAAGGAAGAACGCCATGGTGGCGCTCAGTAGCTACTTCCAGAAGAGCGCCGTAGCAGAGTGGGTGCAACAGCAGATTGACCCGCTGATGAATGTGCTGGCGTTTATCGATGCAAAAATCAAGAACATTGTCAAGGTGGACAAGTGGCAGAGGAGGCCACTGGACTAGAGCTACGCATTGTTACCAACCAATATTTACCAAAAGAAACTACAGTAGAACCACGAAGTGATGGAACTGGGCTGAAAGCGCCGACCAATAGAATCCAATCGCCAGTATCTGATTGACTAAGTCCAGTATTTCGCATACAGCGCCACTGGTGAGAGGAGGGAGCTCAACAAAAAAAAAACATTAGAGGCGCTTCAGCTCGAGGCGTCAGCCATTTTCCTTTCAGCAACTAAAAACCAGGAATCCCTTATCGATAAGCGACACCTCTCTGATTGGCTGTCCTTCAGTTCCATCATTTCGTATTTCTACTATAGTAATAGGGCGTCATAGAGCAAAAGTGTAAGTATGTAGGCATAATGTAGCTTAATTGTAATGCATTAATCATGATTGTGCGGCGAAGGATTGCTGCAAAGTTTTATTTAGTATTTTTAAGACTGTACATTGTGCTTTTACTAAATAAGTGTTGAAGAAAAATCCGCTTTACAATAGAACTACACGCCAGTATATTCTGCTTGGTTAAAATGCATAACAGGCACCTGTGTTAAGAGATTGCATTATATTGTACGTGTTTTTAAATGAATTCATACATATAACAATAGTTAATATACAGGATTTCCATTAATATTATAAGAAATAGTTTGAACTCACCATTTAAGTCATCCTCCTAAGATTGCTTTTTTTTATCGCTAAATTTCTTCTTCACCTTCTTCTCCTTACAAATCTGAAGAGAATGCAGGAATTGCAGTGATGAGCACAGTGGACCAAAGTACAAGATAAAACTTTTTTTAGACAAAGTTTGGCCATCTCAACAATTTGCAATTTGAACTGTTGCTCTAACTTTACTGGATTATACAAGATGCATTTTAAATGACCTTGAAGGAATGGTTTAAGATCAGGTCTGGTGGCAGCCCTGGATAACCAGGTCATGACTTGCTTTGCTGGGCTATTTGTCATTTTTCTTTATAACATCGACCTGTAAAGAGACCTTTTCAGTGCTACTCACCAATGCGAAATCGCGTACTGTGCATTCACACACTCTTTGTGCTCGAGTCTAAATTTTGTAGAAAAGAACAGTTTAGTTGTTTTTACATCTTTTATATGGTTGAGAAGTTTGCAACACCTCTCGAAAAATCACCTCAAGCGCTATGCTCTCCACCGCCAATTGTGAGAGGCAGTACATCACGTAATCTTGTATGAAGTCGTGATCCTGCAAAAAATCTGGATTATGGTATGGATTGCAAACTTAACATTATTGTTTTAGTCGTGCAAGTCGAATTATTAACAACCTACCAGAGATTTTTGGTAAACACATTCCCAGGCCTTAGGTGTCAACTGTAAGTTAAATTTCCAATTAAAAACGTTCGGTAATTTTACGAAAAGTTGGTGAAACTGGCAATATTCGCTTACGATAACAGGAGGCATTAAGCTATCGGTCTCTTGGATGTTGGGTAAGAAGTTTGGAATTTCGATAAATTCATCTTTATACTCTTTTCTGCATTCCTCGACTATTTTGGTGTACTGAAAAGAAACCAATATATTTTATGATTCATTTTTACTATTTAAAAAAGTCAAAAAAGAGGAAAAAAGTCTTGCCTCTGTTGCGAAATTCTTCATACAAATTTCCAAATCTGTGCCCTATGGAGAAGAAATAAGCATGCTGTAAATCACGTTTGCACATTTTTAGTAAATGCATGAAGATGACTGTGATGAATTCACCTCAAACACTGCATCCCAGTCGAGTTCGGCAACTGTCAAACCAAAAACGAGGCAGAAGCCAAAACGGACGAAATTCGACATGACCACAGCCATGACCACAAACAGTCAAATGCCACGGGACGAGTGTCTTCCTGATGGTAGATGGCACCCCTATAAATTTCCTTTGTAAGGATGAAATGCTGTATGAAATTACCCAATGTAAAAAAAATAACAAGGGCGATGATAACCTATTTTGTAGCCATAATCCCACAAAAGGATATTTCGAGTTATTATGGTAATGATGGCAGCATCGCACGCATGCTGAAACAGGACATCAAACCAGTATTTTTCTGAAATGTAAAGCTCTTTGGATCGATGAAAGCATAGCTTATACTTTGATCGTTTCCTGTTGATCATGGCTTCCTCGAAATGATTCGAGAAGCCCATATTACATGACGAATGGTACAAATGGTTATGTGGGTTTGTATGAAATGCATTGATCACAATAAAACTGCATTGCAAAAGAAACCTTTTTGTCTAAAATTACGTTTGGCTACTCCCCTCCCCTATGATAATGACATAATACTTGAGCCACAATGCCCCTTTAGATATTTGGAAATGTAAGAACAGCTGGTCATTCAAAAATGACCACAAGTTGAGGCGCTATACATATACATGTACTAAAGAGTGCTTGACCAAAACTATATAAGCTAAATTTACAATGATGATCAACTCATCGCTCATATTTAACTTTTATATGCCAATTTCAATGTTAAACTATTGTTGTTATGTAATACTGAGTATTTCTACAAGAATTCTTTACTTATCACGAGGGTATCTGGAGAAACAAACTAGATGATAATTACAGAATTCGGAAATTTTTAGCAATTTAACAATTAAATCATACACATCTGTAGCAATGGATCTTCATAATGAGTCTACTAAAAAGATAAAAAGTTGGTGTTCTGTCAGCCTCCACTTTCAAATAGGGACCCAAAAACTTCCCTTTTTCAGGGCCCTTAAAGCCATTCATACGCCCCTGACTACAGTAGTTATTACTTGTAAAAAATAACTTATTGGATTTTATAGCAAATTTCGATTTTGTGTTCCTGTTTGATGATATCGTTCAATTAAATGGAGTGATAAAGCCAGCAAGGTGGAAATTTTATGGATATGGATATTGTTTTATATATACCAGGTAATTACGTGTATATATCCTATGACCTTTGAATAGAACCATTCGGCATCTGATCAAACTCAGGTGATTAATTGCGAAGCTATTTATTAATGTGAAAATATAGACGAACCGACTAGCGGTCAGGTGTAACAAAATCAAACGAAAACAATATTATACTTGTATACTAAGGCGCTGGTCGACAATTGAATATACATCAGCGCTCGTGGTACTCTTTTTATTGAGATTGTCCGGTTACGTGCAATTGGTCTCCAGGTAATTTTCAAGAAAAGATAAAATCGCAAATAAAACCTATTGAATTAATTAAAAATTAGATATTAGCAGACCATTAAAGAGGTAACATTTAGTCGATGTGGTCATGGACAGCCTTACCATGGCCATTGTGTGCTGTTCTTATTCTTCAGCACCTGGTGGTTCACAGAACTAAAAGTAAAGGATTATAGTGACACCTGTTTATGAGCTACGGCACTCATTGCCTCAAAAACAATATCTTATGAATTTATGGAAAACTCACCTCCATCAATCCCCTGATCGTACAATCTGCAGCATGATTAAATGCAACCTGAACAAAAAATTTGGTACGTTTTCAACTTAGATGACTAAATTGACACATATACTGTATGACGGTACGAAACTGCATGAAACTCACTGGAAAGTCATCGGTTTTGAACAGTCCTTCAATCTTTTCTGCGCATCCCACGAAGCATTGTCTCAAATGATTATCTTCGTCTTCAGTCTAATGATTTATTGATCAAGGTTAAAATTATAGCACATCACCAATTGCATCGGAGGGGGTAAAACACTCACCAATATTTTGTCCTGGACGCAGAACATGGTCTTTAAACCTAGCTAAAGGTTTTGAAATTAGCTGTATTTACATTGCAAGAAATCATGGACATACCTTAAAACATATTCATGGACAAAAATCTTACATGAAAATCGAGTTGGACATTATTTTCTGAGAATTTGATTTCCAAGGGTTTATTTTCACTAATTTCTTTCAGGTATTTTCGTTGGCATTTCTCGACTAATTCAATGAACTGCAAAAAAGCCGAGAGAGATTGTTGGAAAATGATAATGACAATTTAATCTCAAACTTAGCATCTCAGTTAGGAAATGGAAGTCAGAGCAGATTTGGACTTACTTCTGTTGCAGCATTAATAACACACTGTTCGAAATCAATGTCCTATAGTAAGGTGAAAAGACTATTAGTGAGTGCAAATAGAAGATCTCTAATTCTCAATTAAAAATTAATAAAAACAAATTACGACTATCCACGGCATGAGATCTCCAAAATCAAGTTCTCCTGTAATTCCAGAAAAAGCGCACAAAGCCAAAACGAGCTTCAGTTGGTAAATCATTTTCAAATTTTATCCAAAAAACTCCTGAAAACTTCGGATGCGATGTACGTGTATACTACTTAAATAAATACGTGCATGAGAGGTATTTCGGATAATAAATAGTATATATTTAAAAAATAATTCGTCTCAAGCTGCTGCCGAAATTCCGAAAACCTTCAAACAAGGGTTTTGTACGTTAACGACAATATTTTTGGAAAACGCAAGCAGTAATGGCAGGAAGTAATTTTATTATAGAGTTTAAAATGCAACCAAGTTCAACCGATTGAACTTAAATGATAATAGAGAGTGTCAGAAAACACGAAACCCTAACCATAATCTAAACGCAATACGTCATTCTGACATAATTTCGTCCTACCTGCCTGGCAACGAGTGGGAAACATAACGATTCTTAAACGAGTTTACCTCGATAGAAAGTTTGGGTTGCACTGCATGCACCCTTATTTAGTGCGTCTTACGATTGTAAACATGCTATGAAACATGGATGCTTCAAATTCAATTTTGAAAACAAACAAAATTCGCCTTTGTATACAGTGAATGATGGTTTGTGTTAGACAACTTGTTGCATACTGCGGAACCACACTATAGTACAAAATGATTTCTGTTTTTTTACTAGAATGTCAGGTACGTTCTGTATGAAAAGCATGGCAGTTTTAAAATATTTGGCATATGGCGCTCTTTCTTAATATTGTTACACAAATTTTTTACAAAGAAATGTTAGCTGAAATTAATCATTCCTGATGTTCCCCCTCTCCCCTTAATATTTCAATTTCTAAGGGTGCCTTTTTACAGACTATGTTCTAAACTCCGGGACATTTACTTGGGTAAATTAGGAAAAGTCAGGGAAATAGTTGCAAATTTGGATCAAAAGAAAGTGCGACCAATGAAAGACGTCAGCATGATTGTTTTATACAAACAGATTAAAATCTTTCATACTGTATCTCTTCCAAAATTCGCCCATGATGTTTCTATTGTACATACAAATATCCATCATTACTTTGGAACAAATTTTTCTCAATTATGACCAAGTTAGACATCAGGGTTGTACGTACGCCACGAAATTGTGAAGACAATGTCTTCTAGAATATTGTCGTGCCTTTCTTGCACCTATGCTGGTAATCGCGTCATGTTGTGATCTACTGGTTACCAGGAAGATTTACCGCATCTTGATGAAGAAACACAGGAGTCCCTGGAAGAATTTGTGTTATCTGTGCCATTTTTGGCCTCCAACCACAAGACCACATTGTGGAAACTGGTTATAATGAAGCATGGAATCTATTTTAACACCTAGTCTAAGGTAAGAACTGTTTAATTATTTGGCTATAGAAGATTTTTCGAAGAGAAAGCTGCATCGCGCTTTTTTGTTAGGTTTGATGAAAACGTTCTGGGCAGAATTTATGAGCTGCCTATGCCAGATGAAAAATATGAACGAGCCTGCTTCTGTTTTGAAATGTTGTGAGGTCAAAAGCAAAAGCGTCGTAGCTCTGCTTTACTTGCCTGGATTATTTATGGTGTTCCACAAATTGCGTATTCACCTACGCTGATCAAAGCAATGACAACTTGCATGTCTTCCGACGTATTTTCAACAAGTTTTCTCGATTAGCCCTGGTTTTTATGGTTTCGATACCTAGACTAAGGTAAGAACTATTGGCAACTATTTAATGTTTGGGCATAAAAGAGTTTTACGACCAAAAAACTATTTTTGAGAATTGCGTTAGTCAAAATACAGTATTTCGGTTTCCAGTTCTAGTGTTTCTCACGTTTGAACATATCAAACGATGTTGTAAAACATTGTTATGCAACATGTTTTACTGCGTAAAACCATGTTATGAAACATGGATGCAAGCGTTTCGATGTGAATCCTGAGTTTGTACAACTTGTTTATTATGTATGGTCGGGACTACATGCACTAATAGAAAATGTTTTCCGTTTTTTGCTGGTATGTCCGAGAAATTCTGTATGAAGCGCATACATACATGTGCATGTAACTATTGGTAATCAAGTACACCCGTCCTCGTTTTATGGCGTTGATCGGTTCCAACAAGCGAAAAGCTGTTATAACAAATCATGTTTTTACATGTAAAATCAACGAGATCCGTTCCCATTTCAAGAAAATTGAGGCAATCAATACATTTAAGTTGGCATGTTTTGTTTTTTATTTGAATCCCAAGTACACATGTAACACATTAACTTTAGTGAGGGCTGGAGATCAATGATGTTCCTCTGATTCGTCCCTCCCTGACGATTCCTATCTCCAAAATGTTCATCACGTATGGCCTGATAACATTCTACTGGAGAATTGTCAATACCTGTAACAGTTTATTCCACGAAGGAGTGATGTAAGTGATCAAAAATTGTGATGTGCGAAGATGAAGTTCATGTGTCTGAGGGTTGAGGTTTTCAAGTTTCCTAACGAAGTAAACCTATGACTAGGTTTCATGAAATACATGTAAAAACTGCAATTAACCTGCGAGGAGTTTAGATCATCATGATCATGTCATTAGAAATGGACTGCTGTTTAAGTCCTACATGTACTAGTATTTCATAAACATGAACATGAGAATTAATGAATCTGATTGTGATGAATTGAGTTTGAATTTCCTAACCAAATGTCATTCCGTAGATATACATGTATATGTCTCATCAGTGGCGGATCCAGGGTGGGGTTCCAGGGGTCAGGACCCCGT
>JAQFYZ010001021.1:0-28796 GCA_034695085.1 Cylindroiulus punctatus
TAAACAGCCATCTCTGAGCCACTTTTTCCATAGATGAAATCGAAACAAATGTAATGAGGAGCTTTGGAAAAATTGACCAAAATTAAAGTAACAAAATGTACGTCTGTGGAAAAGTGATTCAGAGATGACTTACTACACCACTCCAGTTATGTGCTTGACCTACCACTTTCCATGGGCTTTTCAATCCATTTGCATGATATATTTTGTTACTTTCAACGTTTTAATTTATCAAAAGATATTTTGCAAGAATCAATTTTCAAATGGCTATATATACAGCCCACTTCTGACCAAACAAAAGTACTGTGCCATAAACAAATTCCATGCAGACATGAGTTTCCCTAACATTTCCAGGTGATCAGACACCCTGTGTACATGCACGTCAGTGACGTTACCATATATTCTGTGGAAATAACAAAGGTATAGACATGTCCGCATCGGCTTATTAGTAATCGGCACCAAATAGTGATGGGTTAGGACGACGTCTTTACTGCATACACATTCAGTCATTGTTAAATTTGCCACACTTTCGACAACCAACGCCATGGTCGATCACAAACGGCAAAATATCTTTATTAAATATCATACAGAACCGAAACACGACGGGACCGTCCATTAATTCAGCCATACCGGTCTGCCAAGTCAATTTTTAAGGGCAGTAAAGGGGGTTTATTTGATGATAAAATCAAACCTAATAAAACCTGAAAAGCCGAGCATCAAAAATGGACAATTTTACGATGCTATGCCATATTAAAGAAAAAATGCCAGGATTCAAAGCAACATATGCAGATTATCCCTAGACGAATCGGTGTACATATAAAGGCCGGGAAGGGGTAAAGCTCGGGCTCACTAATAAAACACCATTGTAGGACCAGGTTATATTTATCCCGCAGTTATGCTTGTTAAAGTCGACATGGTTAAGCCTATCGTTAAAAACCTTTTCAGCCCAGTTGCACCATTCAAATACTCGTTTGCACCACCGTTCGATTCCGATCTACCAACTTCAAGAAAGTGGACCCTGGTCATAAACAGGCAGAAAATGCAGGGGGCTCAAGATCCGAGCCTAATCTTTTTGAAAGCCCAAAATTTTAATTCGGCCCAAGTTGTATACAGAGTACACACGCATATATTAGCCGAATTTTAACGAGCACAGGCGGCCATTGAAAGCAAAAATAATCTAACCCGTTCTGTCTCATGAACCCGGGGTCCTATAGGACTTATCTGCTTTCATTTGAATACGAATGGTGGCGTTGCCTAGGGGTAACGGCCCGACCTAGCTTTTTTCTAAGACCCTATTTGTTTGTCTGGAAAACAAGTCGGGGACCCCGAAACCAGGGGTCCCTTCCCATGCATGCCGTCTGTACATGCAAGGCAGCCTCTGTTTGTGGGCGTCCCTAATATTGAACACAATGCATTTATCGTACGTGAGCTATTCTGCCATGGCACATAGGTCCCATGCAACTATACAGTGTGTATTCGTTAACGGCTGTGTTGAGCAATAGCTGCATGCAGACTAAATTTACGACAACAATTATTCGCCCCAATTTGATCTAGTTGCGAAAATCTGGTGTCCAGAGAATGACTTCACTGCAGAACAGATCACGAGGAGCTGTTGTTCACCATTTGTGGTAAAAATCTTTTGATTTCAGAATAACAGAATTAACTGAAATTCTAGCATAAACATCGAGCTAACCGAAAAGTGAGATATTTTCATTAGTGGGGAATGAAAATCCTAAAACTCCTTGTAGAAAAGTACATCTGAATTCAATTGCATGTATAGAATGGTTAAAGCATGTCCTGTACTAACAGGCTATCACCAATCCAGGATTTGGAATGCAAAGGTCCATGGGACTAATATATGGTAAAATTAACAATTCACGCAGAGATTTAACGTACGAGGTACACTTTTGAATATGGTTTGGTTGTGTTCATATCATGTTTCATGAATTGACCAATTTGTGTATTTTCGGTACTTGTTTTGTGTCTGCACTTGTGTTGTGTCTGCACGCACCCGAAAACGTGATGGGAATATACCGATACGTTCAACTCCGATTTATAACTCGATTTGTGGTTACAAGAAATAAAATCAGCTGCTTTTTAAATGATCTTGTAACGAACCAAGGATGTAGGCAGTCATTTTGTCATGGAAGCCCCAAGCTATACCGAAAACAGTTTTGAAATTAGCTTAGCCGTTCATATTTTTGAAGAAGCAACTGGAGACTGGATGCAGACCGTAAAGCCGATCTTTCTCAAAATGCATGTCAAATACTGTTCCATCGTTTTATTCTAATTAAAGTATTTGATGTCTATTTGCAGAAATTTTACAAGATACGATGCCAATATCGCAAATACAGTTTGTTTCGTTTTTTTATTATTAGTTTTTTTCCACGGAACGCGTCTCCACATGTATAAAATTCACATCTATACATATAAAATAATGAGTGTTCTATTTCATGTTCGTTGATTCGGGCTACACGAAATACAGTAGTACGGGACATGGTCAGATTTCACATTGGCCTTCAAAAGTCAGGGAAATTTAACAAATCAATAACACATTTAATAAAGCAAGATTCTGTGGAAGAAAAACTCATCTTCCAAAAACTCATTTTTCCATATGAAAATCAGTGGTCAGGGGTAGAGAAATTTGTTATAAAACCTGGATAAGTCAGGGAAATACATCTCTGGGGGAGTCCCGTAATAAAAATTAATGTTACAAATTTATTTTCATAGCTGCGAGTACCTGATACATCGCAAAGTTCCATTTTGCATGGCTACTTTATAAAGTTAAAAATCACTATTTTTCATGCATCACGTTTAAATGGCCTCAAACTTGGCATTAAATTGCCTCACTAGAGTCAGGCTTTCGAGAGGTAAAATTGAACACATCTCAGTGGGGGCATCTCATCTTTGTCAACAATTCTATACCCAAACACAGAGGCTGGAAATTTTAGGCCTACAAACAGGCGTGGGGAACGTCATGCATCGCAGCTTCGGCTCGACCCTGGGACCTTTAAAAGCAGGCCTTGCACCCATGGCCATGGCGTCCATGCAGCAATGTGAAAGGAAGCAAAGGGGTAAGATGAAAAGGGGTAAACATTAAAGACAGAAAAGGGTACAGACTCGAATAACCCGTTCGTCTCCGAAATATCCACGCCCAACAACAATGTCTTTGGAGGTTGTTTGTATGCGTGCGAATATGGAGACAAACCGAACATATTTTCAAGGTAGGGGAAGTACATGTCGTCCAAAACAATGCAACCTAGCGAGGACCCACCGAACCCCTCGCCAAACTGCCTATTTAATATGGACGTAGATGCATGCCCAGAAAGAATGAATGGCAAAGGCAACAAAAAAACCAGAAGGAAAAATAACTCAAAACCCTTTCTTAGTGGCCAAGGGGTCCGAACCGGGTGCAAAACGAAAGAAAAAAACACGGAGACCAATAACAACAATTCGACAAGTGAGTTTGGGGGCATGTAAGGGCAGAAAAAAAATTTAAAAACCCACCCAGCGAGCCATGGGCCCATGTGCAAAACGAGAAACATGTCGCCCAGACAGGACCGGGATAAGAAGTGATGGGCAAGTGGGTCCACCCTGCCCCAAGCCCAGACATCCCCCCCCCCCCCCGCAAAGGACGAGCATGTGAACTCTGTATACATTCGCTCGGACGTGTTAGCACTGGATGCATGGTAACCTGGTCCTGGAATAATGGGACACAATTAGGCCTGCATTAGGCCTATACAGAGAAATTGGTGCAGTGATGGTTTCTGATGGGAGATGCTTCTTCGCAACGTTGACCAGCTGCATCAGGACAACCACTATGGTCAACATGTCAACACTCGCCAAAATCACAACTGCCTGGTCATAAACGTGCGCTGACCCCTGGTTCCATGACCAGAAGACAATTTGGTGGACTTTGGATTACTGCGTGCGTGGCTGCCATTGAGAACTGCCCGTGCCAAACGTTGATGGTCAAGACCACCGCTGGTTCAATTCGCTCAACATCGGTCATTTCGGTCATTCAGTGGGATTGAAATGCGCCACTGCAAGACGCCATTGGAAGGCCCCAAAACGCGGCGCGTCTCCCAGCGGACATTCGGGTAAACAAGCTCGGCGCAGCGAGCTGGAGAAACGCGCCAAGAAAGGCCAAAACAGCAGAAAGGACAAGAAAAGAAAAAAAGCAAGACCGAAATTGCCTTTCTGGAACGCCCATATCGCAGCGCCACCGCCACCACCTAACGTGTTGTCGTGTTGGTGTGGGCATGCGCGGACCATGGCAGTGGCAAAACCAAGAACTGGCGAGAAAAAGAAAAAAAAGCGACGGAAATAGGAGGAGGAGGAGGAGGAGGATTACGTAAACAACACGTGCGGACAGTGGACCAAAACAAAAATGGCGGCAAAAAGGAAGTGCCTGCCGGACGATGTCTTACCACATGGGCCTTGGCCGCCTCCAGGTTGGACGCCGCCGCCGCATTGTTGATGGAGGCCGAGTTGGCGGAAGTGGTGGTGGTGACCACGTTGGCCAGGGCCAGGGCGGGTCTGGGCATGCCCGAAAACTCGCTGACCACCATGGACTGCTGCTGCTGCTGGTGGACCACGGCATTCTCGTCGGGACTGTTCTCGTGCTGTTGCTGCTGGTGGTGGTTGTTGTTGTTGTTGTTGTGCTGTTGCTGCTGCTGCTGCATGCTTCTGGCCATCAGCAGCATGCGCTCTCGCTCGCCATTGGACGGCTGCATGCCGCCCGGGCCATCGCTTGACCGACAGTGCAGGTTGAGCCCACCCCCGCCGTGGGACAGCAGGCTCCACTTTTTAGTCAGTGCCGTGGTGAGCGCCGAGGTCGCCACTTTGCAGAACCGGAAGTGACCGAGAGAAAAAGCTGCGCTGGTCAGCGAAAGTTTGTCGAACGATCAGCTGTTGTCCGAGCAAAAAACGGTGGCAAAAATACTACCCGAAGTCGTCCGAGAAGAAGAGTCTGTGGTCTGGTCAGCTGCGGTCAATGCTTCAGTGCTGGGGTCAGCGAGGTCAGCACGTGGTGGTCAGCTGAGCGACGTCTTCCAGTCTGGATGGCAAAAAAAGGCTGCGACGCACGTTGGGGAAGCAGTCGAGTTGGCGGAGTGCGAGGGCATCAACCGAAGTGGTCGCAAAAAAAAGGGCGGCCTGGAACAGGACCTCTCGGTGGCGAAAAAAAGGGCCGGAGACCAACTGCAGAGGTAGGTGTCGCCCAAAAATCCGTTCGGCCAAAGTCTTTTCAGAAAGCTGGTGTGGTTGCTGGCGCACAAAGCGAGCGAGCGCTCACTCCCATACTCCAACTAAAACCTGACTAAAAATTTTTATGTCGAAAGTACGACGAGGAGCTGTAGAGAGAGAGCTGTGGGGGTAGAGGAGAGATGCTGCAGAAGAAGAAGAAGCGCCACCGTCATTCACGACTTTCTCCCACGCGCTCGTGCGGCCTAGGATAGGCGGGCTTTTCGGCACGTGTGCCCGGGCACGTGGGGGTGAGGAAGCGAGGGTGGGGGTAGGGGAGGGTCCAGGCGCGGGGGGTAGCGCCAAGGGGGAGGGGACAGCGGTGGAAAAAGCCATGGAGGCGATGACGTCGCCGGGGGGGTAGGGGGAAGGGGCGACAAAAAGAAAGGGACTCGGTTGCCATACGCACGCGTCCCATTTCTCATTAGGCAGATTAGCATTGATGCCGTAATGGCTGGGGGTAAGCCCCGTGCTTTTTAATCCGGGCGCCAACCGTGATTGGTCCGTTTAAAAAATGCGGCCCCGATGACGCGTTCAAAAACGGCGATGGTGGCCGCCAGGCCTGGAGCAGCCACATGAGAGCTCCTGCAGCTGCCCACTTTTTCCACCAAAGATGACGGAAAATGGGAAAACAACTCGGGCCGATTCGAACAGATGTGAAAAACTATAGCATGCACATGGATGCTCACGAGACTAGCCGTAAGATCCAGCAACATCTAGCGAGGAAATCGCTATAAAGACTTGGTCAAAATCAGCTATACAAGAGCCAACAAAAAATTGCAAAAAAGCACATGCAAGACGATATACGAATTACCCTAATCTAATAATATTCAAATGGGCACCTCAATAAAACTGCTCCCTCCATGTTAAAAACATTCATTACACATTACTTTAATCACTCATTATGTTTCCATGGACGCTTTGGTGCTTTCGACGTTCTTTAACGTCGGCAATGGTGCTGGAGAACCACCGGGTCAGGCCTTTGTGTCAAGCAAAAATGGCACGTCATTTCTGTTAGGTAATGCCAAATAAAAAACACCGAAAATCCTCCTACATCATTGCTAACGTTAAAGAACGTCGAAAGCCCCAACTGTAAGTAGCTTTAGCCTCCATGGAAACATTGTAACTATCTTTGTGTCTCCATGCAGGATACGTCTATACATATAAATCTGTTTTACCTACATACCATGGCTTTACTTCCAAGTTTACTCAAGTCAAGGTAGGTAAAACAGAGTTAAATTTAATCTAAACGTTGCGAATGCCTTATGGCATAATATTTTATATTGATATTTTATTGATTATCTCACAAATATACTGTATACGTTCGGCATATGCACACAAATCCCATAGAATGTTGTGCCTTCAATTGTATATATTTGAAAACGACAAACATACAAACGATGCAGGATTTTTCATCCACAAATATGACGCTGAAATGGCTGACAGAAACAAAAGTAAATGTGTTGTTTACCATTATTAATAATACTCAATAAACAACGCCCCTTTTTTGCCTTCTAAATAACTGGAAGGTATGCCATGTAAACCGTGTGTTCAGTTATAAACATTAAGGAACGCCCCCTCCACGTGTTCTAAGATTTCGTTCGTAATTCATGTTTAGCAAAACGTAGTGATAAATATCTTTTATACCTCTGGTGTATCCCGTCTTTCGACTTCAACACGCGTTTCAAGCCGACAAGTTTTTAGTTAAAAAAGGGAAGTTGTCAATTGTATCCAGCTATATTTGGAGCATCCATCACCAGTGCTTTTTACCACGTTGGATTACAAAATTCAAAACTGGCACAAATTATCTAGCCCTGAAGAGGCGTGGTTTGCTGGTCAATCGTCCACTTGGGTTAAAGGATAAACTCCAGGGATACACGTCTTACAAATACAAAATAGAGGCTCCGCGGGTTTGTGTTAGAACGCATATGTGGCGGAGCGCTCTCTGCATGGCAAATTGATTCAATTGTGAGCTAATGAAACAAAGCTGAACGAGTGGCAGCCATCTTGAGGCGCTCAACAAAAGCCAAACGTCAGCCACTGTGCACTGTGTTATTTTATTCTTGATCGAAGATTTTAAAATTTATTATCTCATACAGAAATAATAAATAAATAAATGAAAAGATACATAATTTTCAAATAACTCATTTTAAAAATCAAATTTTGGGAACTTTTTTATTCGCAGAAGCCAAATTCAACTCATTTCAGTATTGGATTGCATTATCGAACTCAATCAAGCTGGTATTGCATGTCATTTACATACAGTATACGTTTTTGCGGACATGAATAGACTCTTAAGTCATCAATACACCCCCCCCCCCAAAAAAAAAAATCATGCACCTTCTAAGTCTAAAACTATGACGACAAACAAGCCATATTAACAGCCATCTGGCTTGCAATTTACACTAACATATGATCGGTGTCTAGCCAGGACTAGACGGCCCATACATGTGCTGCCAACTTGTGGCCATCGCATCAGACAGAGTACACCACTATGCTCTTACGTGAATTTACATATGCATAGGGTAAAAACTGGTACTGAATTGCTGGTCTACAAGCATGAAGGCACTCTTTTCTAAGTGCAAACCTCGATGAAAATGAGTTTTTATATTCTCATTCAAAGCTAAACGTATTTGCATCTTTTATTTTATAAATTTTCATTTTCAAAACTTAAAGTTTTCAATTTGCTGGCCGTTTATCAACAACAGAGACAAATGTATATAATTAAGTTTGAAACTGAACTAAACTACACTGCCAATATAATGTACACGTGAAAACTGGATCAAATCTATGTAATGTTGACTCAAGTGATTACCTATAATGCCCATAATCTTGTTACAGGGGAATAATTTTAAGACGTCAAATAATATATTACATAATAATTGTGTATTTTAAGAAAGTTTAGGACATACGAGCTTGGTATGACGTCACGCGTCATAGTACGTCAAAATCAATCGCCAATTTTTAAAACTGGATTTACACATATAGTACCTTAAATACACTGACTAAAGCAAATATTAGACCAAGCCAGGTACAACGTAAATTTCATAATGTTAAAGAATGCCTTAGGTCAACATTTTTTACGAGTTTTAATTCGATTTTTGTAAAAGCCTTTATGACAAGAAACACCGACCTACGAATGCAAAAAAGGCATTAATTATCCCATATAGCTATTTTTATAATTCAAAATAGGAAGAGATAAAAAATAAAACTTCCTTATCTATAGAGCTTCTGCTACCCTTCCCACGAACCTAAAAAAGTTGATTAGATTCGGTAGATCAATGACTGATAATTACTATCTCCACATCCAGGAGTCATTATTTTTTAAGACCCGTTTGCCAAAAACACTACCGGAATTTCCAATATCTCGCCCCTTTGCAGCATCGCCATTACAAGGAGAAACTGCCAACAATGAAATTTAAGCGATCCCTGCACGTCCATAAAACTAAAGTCATTTTCTGTGGGGCATGGCAACAAAAAAGGGCTTCCCAGCCCGACGATAAGTCCTCATTGGTCCTCGACTATCATCTACGGCACGATGAAGCACGCCATTAAACATGCCATTAAGAATTATAACTAAAATTTAATAAGAGTGTTAACACTGGTGATTACACTCGTGCAAAGGGTACTTGGGAAAAGTGGCAGCAGACTCCTAAATTACGAGAGCCCACCCTCTCGTTAGGGCACTTTTTGTCTGAATTTCATGAGCTCAGTTATAGAGACCTCACAAATCACCCCACGGCCGACGGATATGGCAGGGGTGAAAAGGGGGTGTTCTAGAGTGGGAGAAGACATACGGCCTATGGACGACCCAATGGGGCGCCCCCTGACGTCACAGCCAAAGGCAGCCAACAAAAAATGGGGGATGAGATGTGTGGGGGTGCCTCTCTAGTGCTCAACGCATGCGCACAGAGGCGCCTGGCGCGATCATTAGCATAATGTCGAATTAGAATAAATGGGAAAAATCGACCAAACCCCACAGGACAGCGCCATCTACATTTTTGATCCGGCTTTTTTCGCAACGCGCCAACGAAACGCATTCGCCAAGCTCATTGGCTGGCGAGAAATTTATGGGGGATAAAAATAGTGCAACGGGCTTAAAAACAGCGAATAAATGGCTTCCATCGTGAAAAATCGATAATTACATACGAGCGTCGTGTCATCTCCCTATATTTAATTTGCACGCGGCGAAGTACGTGTGTCTATGTAAGGCCTAATCAATACGAAGCTATAGTGCGAAATTAATTCAAAAACAACTTGGAAAAAATTGAAGAAACGAAAGTTTAATGCGTGCTACGTCAAAATTAAATCTGTAATTAAGGTGCTTTTTCAATTGCGCGAGAATTTTTTTTTTCCAGAGAATTCAAATACGAATTTATCTGAAATGCATCAATGCAATAGCGAGTCAGAAATTGAAATTGTGACTGGTGTAAGGTTTCCGTTATTTTCGCTTGAATGCAATTGAGTCTTGTTCATAAATATCATATAGGTAGTTTTTGCAAAACAAGTTGAACATAAACAAATGAATTATCTGGGAATTTGAAACAATTCAATTTCAGCATCCATGTTCATACTTGCATGCATATTCGAAAAACATGAAGTAGATATTATAGAAAGCTCAAGTTTATAACATTCTTTCATTTTTACATGAAATTTTGTGCCGCGAAAAATTACAAAAACTTGAAATTAGTTTTACACAACAATGCGATACCGTAAAATGCCTAAAGACCAATAGAGTGCGAGAGAAAATAACCGATTCCTTATAAAATATACAGTGTGAGGCATGTATCTGGGCTACTATTATCGTCAATTTGGCAACAGCTCCTTTACAGAATTTGAGAAAGCAAAACATCCGAAACATTGAACGTCACGTTCTCGTTGGTGCAAGTAAAATTTTAACCATTTAAGTTAGAACGGAAAGTTGTATATCGTCGTAAAATTGGCGTTATACGTGTCATTTGCTACATTTAATTATCAGTTAATTAGTGCAGTTAATTGGCATGTTGATTTTACGCATCCAAGCAATCATGCATTGCAAGAACGCATGGCAGGAAAGCTCACTGCCCCTATATGGGAATTTAGAAGTAATTTCGTCATACACAGTTAATAAACTGATGTTTTGTTTTTGAGTGAACCCAAACGCTGAATTCTGAACGAATATGGTACTCAAGAAAGCGTTGTTAGCTTTTATGCCATGCACTCATGCACACGTGGTTGTATGCATGCATGAAACCAAAATATCACAAAGTTGCATGCAGTTGACATGTCATTAAATGTCGCAAATGTACAAATTAGAATACTTTTACGTCGCTCTACCGCTCTACATTTCTCTAATTGGATTTTCATACCATCTTCAATGGTAAACGTTTTTAAAAGTCGCAAAACGAGAACGTGACGTGCAACTGTTACGTGTTACATAGGCATTCTGAAATATGGAATTTTGAATTCAATAAGCGCAAGGCTAAAATGCATTGTGGTTCCAAGTTCGTCTCTAGTGTATATTTTCATCATTGACAAATCCGATGATACAGCGAATGTATAACATTTTTCAAATCGCTAGTTCACAGGTGAAAAGAAAACCAGTTTCGTTTTATCTGGGCACCTTGCACATAGCCTACATCTCAACTCCATAAAAGAACACTGTCCTCTTATGAAACACAGCACCGGACCATGTACGACAATGTTGTGGTCACTTCTGGTATTTATAGTGATTTTAAGTCTCAGATCGAAGTAAATGATACACTCTCTCTGCCATTTTGGTCTGATACAAACTTTATTAAACATGTTGCCAGTCAGTGACAACCTTACCAAAATCCCTATAAATCCCTAGTTCCCCACAAATGTCGAAGAGCATGTTAATTGTGATTGGCATTATTTGCTAACTCGTTATATAAGAAAATATGGGCGTATCCGTGTATGAATCATACGTTGCACAATAACAACTATTAGCCCAATAAATGCATTGAATTTAGAAGCACGTATATTATTAACGGATAAAATCGGGTATTCATAAACATACAATTTTCATTCATCTGATGTAATTGTTAGGCAATTTATATCCCAAAACGACGTGAAATTATAGTAATTCGATTTTTACAGCTAAGGAATTCTTGAAATTATCAAACTAATTATATTATAAAGTTGCAATCTTGGAGTGATGTTAAACACATTTCGAAAAAGTGTTAGTAGGAGCTCAGTTGCAGTGATATCAGCTGTATATGAGAGATTGATTCATTTGTTATCAATAAATACACGGTGCAAATTTAATAGAAACTGCTTCTTCTGTGTATACAAAATATTCGTGAAACGTAAATAAGACAATTTAAAATTGCAGCATTTGCTGAGAACCAAGTAATCGCAGAAAAGTCCCACAAAATGTGTTAATAAGTTTTTGACTAAATACCAAATTTACATGTATGTTACAGATACAAAACTATTCGCATCATCATAAACTCCTTATTTTAAAAATGAAAACTAGGTCCTACCATGAAGCAAGTTAAACTGTCAAAATTTAAATTGAGTTAAATTCGACAACCCATACATAATTAGCATCCATTAATCTAACATACGATTAACCACTGCAGTTAAGCACTCAAAATACACGTCGCGTCGTAAGACTATCCTTCAGAGATTGAATTAAAAAAATCAATTTCATAAACAACAAGAATGATTTACCGTTATATCGTCAATTAAAATCTTTGAGTTTACAAGCACACGAATTTAATTTGAAAGCAGCATGTACCAAACATCCACAAAAACGTTCAAACTGGTGGTTTATGCCAGCAGCTTCCAATCGCATGAAACATGCATGACATGCATTTGACGAAAAAGACGTGGATTTAATTAGACTCGAATCTTTCATTAAAAAACGCACTTTTTCCCAATGCATGGCCAATAGATTAGCATTTGTAATCAAGTCTGCAGCCTTTCATTAATCAAGCAAGATATTTGACTTCAGATGGTGAACTAGATAATGATTATACGCATTTTTAATTATATAAGAAGTGACTATTGAAGCTCAGTAAACTAATTAAAATTACGTAAACACGCAAGAAGAAAGTTTAAAAAATACTTTCGCGTAGCTTTTTATCGGAGTACTCCGATGCATTTCATATCATCTAATTGCATCTTATTAAGTTTCTTTGTTCAGGCCTATCTAAACATTTTCAGATTAATCAAAGTAAATGAAATGGCGAAATTTTAATGAACAAAGCTTCAATAGAAGGCAAGCAAGAAGCTAGATAAGATACAGATCCGTATAGGGGTCTGCTTTATGTCGTCAATAGGGTGTACATACTGTATAGAGACCAGATTCGACTTTAATATCTATTCAGCTGCTTTCAGTTACTTTAATGCTTGTATTATTGCAAATCCATCTTGATAGCACAGAAAACTATACTGCATTTGCATTTATATATGAGAAATTCAAGTTCTTAGGGATCCACACTGGGCGAGGGGACTTGGGTCTCTTAAAAAAAAAAGGTGATAGTCATCAGTAGGTCCTGGGGGCCTCTATAGGACTCCAGAGATTTCAAGGCAGGCTAAAAAGTCCACCAGTGCCCACAAATTCCTGTAGCGTACTTTGCAACAAATTGTTAGTTTGAAGTCTTGTATGATTGATGACCTCATAAAGAGGCGCTTGCATACCTTCAATAATCAGACAAATATTAGGCAGTCCCGATGGCCCCTAGATTTTGAGGTACTGTAGTATGGGCTCCAAGCTACTAAATGTTGTTAAACATATCCCTGCCACCTGCACTAATCCAAAGGAGCAGCTCAAACTAAGAACGGGTTATACTATCAATAGAAAAGTGTCCATAGCACAGGTGAAAAATGTGGCAAGGACAGATACCAGGAATTCGTCCTATAAATTTAAGCTACAGTGTATGTATTGACTTTGGGTATCTTCATCGACGATTAAACTGATCTCACCTGAGATTTTAAGTTTCAATGGGTTACAGAAAAACAGAAAACTAGCACGTGTTTTGATACTGAGACATGTATAGAACCGATCAGAATAATTATGACAGCAAAAGTAAAATTAAATAATTAAGAAGAATTAATCCAGAGCTAATAATTAGCGAAACTCATATAAAGCGAAACCAATATACGCCACGGTAATGATTATTGCCATTTACTTACCAAACTCCATGATATTACGAATAGAAATCGAATCAAATTCTTACCTAGAAAGAAGAAAAATCACAATTAAAATCAGTATTTATTTCTCTTACTAATATAATTAATAGCATCTACGCCATTTTAAACTTAAATCTAGCCGTGACGGGAAACGTTTGCCAACTGTTGACACATACAGTACTTAGCTAATTTTTTCTACTTATACATTTAAATACATCAATAAGAAACACCCTACAACACAAAAAACCTGACACATAATTGGAAATGTTTTATACGAGTTTCGTTCGACCCATGTCCAAAAGAATTTTTCTGCTGTTGGGTTCCAAGCGTTTGTCGCAATATACAGTCAACGACTGTTAGTGAATAACGAACTGGTTATCGTGGGGCCATAAGGCCCTATTTTCATTGCAAAAAATGATTTAAAAAAACTTAGTTACAATGAAAACATTTTGGAAAAAGGCAGAAGTAGTAGTTTGTTTCATGTATTTAGTTCACATGTCAGCAGGAGGCGTTGTAATTTTTGGAATCGAAAATTGCATGCACATTGGAAAACCTTGAAGATGGTAACTGGTATCATGTGACCAAATTGCCAATCAGGAGTTTTTCTGGTGAGACCACAGACTGCGAACAACCTCAATTGATTTTCTACAGTGCCGAAATCTTTTTTGCATTCAATTTTCATTTGAAATTGCCATAAACTCTGATCGGTGATCTTGAGTCATGATAAACTGGACCAGAAACACTAGAGCTTTTTCCTGCATAGACACCATTTCAGATCCTAGCAGTTGCAGCGCCGCCAGCCGGTAATCCCTGTGAACCAAATATATGAAAGAAAAAATAGGGAGCTCATCCATCTTTTTTCCTAACTTCGCTCTTTATGATCATTCTGCATAACTGGATTAACTGCATACGGTATCCGTTATAAGTTGAATCACCTGATCATCCAGCATAATGCAGTACACAGATGCTGAATAAATGTACACGTATTCTATTTCTATCAGCATTACAACCTGTGCGCAACAGGTACATGTCGTACATGGCCTTTCACATGTACGATGAAAGGTAAAATTTAATTGCAATCCAGAATAACAACGACAGGTTAGACTAGACCCCCCTACCACATGGTACCGAAAGGTACTGACAGTAGGGTACTGAGTTGAATTGAATTGAATTGAGGTTGTTGAGCAACTTCGGACCTATCCCAAGCTACCTTGTGTGATCGTTAGCGTCATCTAACGGGATGCGCAAACAGCATCATGACGGTTTATGGTATTACTGAAAAGCAAAAACGCTGGCCAGAAAAATTACTTTGGTATAAATCAAGGAGCATGGCATGAAAATGTCACCTACATGTCGACTCGCTCGCTCATCCTCGGTTTGACGTTAAATAAATTCAAAAATTCAAGGAAGCGTGCGTATAGCGAGCATGCAACGCGTTTTTAACGGATCCTAAATAATTGGCGTTAATATTTGCGCAAAATATTACGTTTCTACTAACTCCCTAGCTCCGCACGTTGCAATGCCGACTTTCGCGTGCGAGTGACTGCAAATGAGGTAATCGGTTAATTAATGGTTAACAACATAAATTACCATAAATAAATATGATAATACCGGCGCAACGTGATGGAGGAGGGTGGGGACCGGAATAATTTTTCGCGATATAATTTAATTCCCTTAAATATATGTGGATGCATACACGCAAGTGCACACGCATGCAGATGCATGCCTGAAAACACTGCATGACGAAACTGCATAACTCAATTCGGCGCCTAATAGGAAGTTGAATTTATTAAAGTTACATACAAGACGAATTGGAGGAAATTCATTTTACCAGCTAATTACAATTGAGTCTTATGCAGATTGGCGCAAGAGGCTGCGAGGTACACACGACCTTAATTTCCCTCTGCATAAGCATTGCAGACATTTCTTGGAGGCATAGGTACTCGTGGATTCACATGATTATCCATGTACAGTATTAATCGGACTGTCAATTGAAAAGATGGATGATCGTAATATTTTCATCAGAATTTAGACTCACCCAGAGAGCTAGTGTTGCAACAATGGATCTTAAAGATTTGAAAGCAATCGCACATATATCCCTTTAACAAAAACAAATTCTTGAACATTTATCATTATTACCTCGCTTGCCTTTTATCCTTTTAAACGGAACAGATGTGATCCTTTGCAAATTGTGGAAATACCGCAGGCGCAACCCACAATGCGCCCTATCACCTTAATTTTGTTAGGTATGAACGCATTTGATGGTTAACTCGGTTACATTAAAGCCTTGGTAAATTAGCCAAAATTGGGTAAAATTGGCTTCTCTTTGGGTAACAGCAGATCCTAGAATACATATGAAAATGTACCGAAAAAGTATATATAGAATGATAACGTTCTATGGAGAAAGTGACCAGTCAGTACTCTTAAAACAGTTTAACAATTATTAGATTAAATTTCTTTTGCAGGTAAAAAATAATACAGCGAATATTTTACCTAAATTGGATAAGAGCTAGACACTTTATGATCAGTGATTTTTCTCTGCTTGGACTGCAGGTACTTCACTTCTGTATACATGTATGCGAGCGTATACAGTACTTTGACAAAATGTCAACTTGTTACTCATACAGTACATATTTACGGTATTTATTAATATAGCAGCATAATTAGGCCTATCGGGTGATATTTTATCTTCAATTCAACCTCAAGAATCTTAATAAGGACACGTTATGCACTCGACAATTATACATGTATATACAGTGTACAGTACATACTAAAAATGAGAGTGAGTGTGTATAGAAAGAATAGAAAGTGCACAGAAAGAGTTCGCTGTAATAAAAACCGGACTCCATAACCGTCTGAGTCCACCATTGTCCATTTTTGTGAACCCTCTCCCTTGAACCTTGGACGTCGTTTGTGCACGGTTCCTTACATGTACACTGTACATTCTTTCAATATGTCTCTCCATTATATGAGCATGCATTGATGTTGAAATGCTGGGAATATTTCATCTTCAAAACATATCCGATTTTATTTTTGCCAATATGGAGCAACATTAACTAATTAACCAACTATACCCCGTGTTACTTGTTTACGAATTACATGTACACCAAATGCATACAAGCAGCTTTTGACTTCATCAAATTGTCGCCACAATGTATCCATTAAATTACTAGTAGAACCTAAAAACCCAAATTACGCTTCAAGGGTCCGATATACAATGCGACTGCTAGACTCCCAGAATCAAACGTCTAGAGTCTAGACAATATTGCAACAGTGAGACGGGCGAATGAACTACAATGTCAGCTGTCATATAACTCGTTAGTGTCGCTTATACAATTGAAGGTAATTCACTGAACTCGCCATATGACTGCACATTCGGAATTTTAAAAAAAAATGGTCGAACAGCTAACGATTCGAATCGGAGTTGGTACACAAAATTTAATTATTGAGATATACGCCCATGTTCAACAACAGATTACGATACGGATCAGTGCGATAGCATCATTCACCTTGTGGGTTGAATCAATTTTCCGAAATGAATCCCAAAACGAGTTTGCTCGCAGTAGAGAAATATTTCGAATGCATCGTCTGTCAATTGTAATTATAAATTCAACATTCATACAATATATACATAATACAGTATATGCATAGAAATGCAAAGTGTTTTTTTTTTTTTTTTTTGGATTAAGATGTCCTTACACGAATGAAAAATGTCGCAAGCAAAGTATAAAGGACCTTACGCTGTAGACGTTAATGAACGATCAACTAAATCACGTGACAAATCACATGCAGAATGATGAAACGATCATTACTCTTATACGCTAAAGTTTGGCAATACATTGATGCATACATGGATGCATGTTGCTCGATGATTCCCGATTGGGGGCGCCACCATCCATCATTACTTATATGGGCGACACGTTGTTCGCTTTGCGATTTGCTAATCCATTAAGCTTAAGCCTATTTATCCCAAGTGAAGTTTATCATTCACTCCCAATGACAATCCCTATTCCCAAGCGGGCAGGTACAAATCCAAGCAAACAAAACCGTCAGTAAATGTTCAAGTCATTAATTTGCATCAAAACTTATGCAGGTTGATCATGTACGCTTTAAATATATGAAAATTTTCGCAATTTAACTTGCTTAAAGTTGTTATCATCAGGTAACAAATTGAGTGTAAAAGGTGCGGCCGAAGTAACTAGACGATTTAAAAGTGGCGCTGCTGCAATATTTCCTTAGGTGGCCAGTCAAAATGCATACCGATGTTTAAATGAGTTACATTTACATTTACATCATGGTGTGACGTTATAGAGCATTGGGAGTTCTAGGGCCCTTCATTTTCAAAAAATGCTATAGGTCAGTCAGTTTCAGACTTACAGTTAATTAGAGGATTTGTAACGTGAAAATGCATACTTGGTTAGGAAACCTGATGCTCAGTTATTCCTCAGATACATCAACTTTTCACTCATTTTTTATGAAATTGGGTCCAGATATTTTTTCCCAAAACCATAATCTGGCTCGCGCTCTGCGAAAGCAACTTTCAATAACTAAACCGGTTATTTTATTTGAAATCATTAACGTCTACATCCTTAAAGTAAAAAAAAATCCTCACGCTGCATTTTAATACCAAATCCGACAAAGCCAATACATGTACATGAAGAGAGGCAACGAGCACATCGCACTTTGCTCCTAAATTGGTGTAAATGAATTTGCATGGAAATTCGCTGCAATTCATCCAACATCTAAAAGCACCACGCTGCAAAAACAATGCGTGTTTACCATATTTGATGAAGCATGAACGGAATTGGTAGTGACGGCACATCCTCAGCACAAAAGACAGGCAATCGAAGAAAAATGTTTCCTGAAGGAAAAATCGGGAAGATGATGGCGAAAGAAGAAAAAAATCAGTAAAAAGGGGTCGAAAGAAAGAGCACACAACGAGAGTTAAGTGAAGAACAATGTTCAGTATGCAAAACAAGTCGAACATTTGCATACTAGCTTGAACATATAAAAGGAGTTTTTTTTGGATGAAATGCACATTAGAACGAATCATGGATTCGTAATTTATATAAAGCAATTCTAGAGTTGTCCGATTGTAATATGCCTTTAAAACAGTCGCTTACATGTACTGAGTATATACATGTAGAAGATGCACGAGTTTTCCGCTGTAATCAATCTCTTTTAATACGAACAGCTTGTGTAACTATACTAAAAGACCAAGTTAAATACCCTATAGGGTATATTTATCCTTTGTCATTGAGATATGAAAATAAACCTTATCACAGAATATTGTAAATACTTGAGAAATGTCTTGTAAGAAGGAGTTAATCTTAACTAATAAAAATATTGTAGCAAACGTTGCTAAAGAAGGAAGTATACGCTCGTACATTGCAGCAGTTAGTTCCCAAACTTGACAATCTCAATTCCTCACATCTATCCCTGTGATTCATGAACTCCTCAATCTTCATTTTTTGTGAAATAAAGCACTGATCACAAGAAGGATCACACATACGTTGTATGTTTCCACAAAAAAGTATGCGAGTAATTAACTCCACTATACATATCGGTTTGTTTTGGCTAATCTCCTATACGCTTCTACTTAACATATTGAAGTCGCGCCAAACTTGAATTATGTTATTGATATCACTTCAGCTGTACCATTAATAATTGAAATCACAACGTGTATCTTTGTTTTTTAAATACCTAATTAACTAACCTGATATTGCGAGACACGATATACGAGGTGCATTTAAAATATTTTTTTCTTGCGTTTTTGCACATACGAGCCGATAAGAGTTTGTAGTTTAATCATTTAATGTTGGTTCCATCAAGAAAAAAATTTGAAAGTAAACCTGACTAAAAAATTCAATTTTAAAGAACAATTAAGTATAATTATCTTGGCTCCATAAATTTGAAATAACACATTACACTTCGCGAAATCTGAAGAAAACATGTGATGCTCACATGCGATATTAAGTTTCGCTTGGCTACCACATTTTTCTGACATTTTGGCTGGATGTTTAATTTGCTTACTGGGCCTTGGTAAATACGACAGTGTTTCAATGTATAAGTATAACGTTCAAAGATAAGTTTTATTCAAAAAATTAAGGTAACAAAAAACGCTATACTGAAATGTGCCTCACACGGCAATTTTAGTTGTTGTATAACGTTGCACGATTATATGGAAGAAACTACAATTGGCCTGAAATTACAATTGGAAATTAAGGTGTAGCAAGAGCCTTAAATTCCACGCACATCATGCTAGACCAGGAAAATAACACCATAAAAAGACGGTTATGTTGTAAAAGAAAGAATTAAGTCGAAGGGAGAAATGCAAGACTAAGTAGCAAATTCTAATTTAAAAACATAAAAACGCATATGGAATTAAGAGAAGGGGATATAAGAGATCTTAGAAGCTAGGGGAAAGCGATTTAAGGCAAACTGGGGTCTTCTCGGTACCCCTTTCAATCCACCGAGCTATTGCAGGCCTGCCATCCAGACAATGCCAATTTCACACGAAATAAATTAAAACTTCAAGCTTCTACAACAACACAATTTGCATAGCAATAAATCTTCGGTGCGTTTCAAAAGGCTTTGCTTTTTCCGTTCCCCCAACCCATTTTTTAAGCCTAATTTTTTGAAAGTATACGATGTGCGCATGCGCCAACAAATCCCAATCTATAAGGAACCAATAAGAATTTCAGAGGGAGCGAAAGGGGGTAATGGCAACTAGGCTGAGGGGTAATGTTTTAATGCCGCTCAAGAAGGGTATAGGTACCCAAGGACTGTCGCTCCAGAAATCAATATTTGCGCAATTTAGTCGCATTTTATGCCAGCCACAATCTGGAAAAGGGATTAAGAAAGAAAGAAAAAATGCAGGGCATTCAAAGAAAGGCAGAATGTACATCAGACATTTTCATTTCACGCCACTTTCCATTCCCTTATTGATTAAGGTCTCACAAAATAATGTTCCATTAGTATCCCCTCCCTCGCATTTAAAAGAGCTTACTACAATTAAGTTTCTGGCTCGAATTGTGTTTGAAGATAGGCTAGTAAAAAAATTTCTATCCGTATTCGCCAATTAAAACTGCTGTGAAATTGCAAATAAAAAGTAAAACATTACTTTGGACAACATGTACGCATTCATATTCTCCTAACAATTATAATATTTATGAAAGCCCAATTTTCACCATTTTTATGGTAACTTCTTATGATGTAACTAAAACTTGAAAGTGCAATCTTATAAGTTTCCAAAGTAGTATCGGACTTCGGAGAACAATCACCAGTATTATAGCAAAAAGATGAAAATACAGCATTAACAGGATGAAGTATACGGCATTTTCCTGCTCTAAATATGCAGAAAATATATTAATATCCTGCTTTTCTAATTCTTTTATCCTTTTATTTTATATTTGAGTTTTTTGCGTTTAGTAACCAAAATTAACATAAATATATGCATGCAGTAGTTGCAATTGGGATTTGCCACAGGCAATCGCAGCTAGATGCGCAGAAAATAACGTTCTCATTGTATGGCAGAAGAGTAAAAAGTTCATATTGATGCATATTGCTTCATATTGAGAATAAATTGTTTAAAAACCTGGTAATTAATACTGATTAATGACGTTTTATTTATGATTCTTGTTAACAGATCAGATACAGAATTATAAATGTATATTTATATATATAATAATAATTATAGCATGAAGCTTTTTTTTGCGAAATCAAGCTACGTGATGCAAAATCACCTTAATATTAATCTACATGTAATGAGCTGCAATTCTGAATAAGAATTACACCACAAATAATTTAACAATCAGATGCATTCTATCGAAATGTGGAGCTACTTGCACATTCAAATCGTTCGAAATCGTTGGTATACTCTCGCCATTTCATCTCTATACTTTTGAGGTTCACCAAACCTTTTAATGAGTGCAATTATTCTCGTCGATATTAAAAGATTTCCTAATTGTAAATTATGCGTGTAGGCCAACTTAGCCTTAATTCGCCATTAAACCGATAGGTTATTTAATCTAAATTCTTTGGAGTGGCCAATTAAATTAGATATATTGAAATGCAGCGGAAACATCGGCAAAGATGGGAAGTTTTTAACGAAGATTTATACAAGGTGGTGTTCATGCGTGTTAATGGTTTTGACTCAATCTATTAAAGAATCTTGCTTCAGTTTAGTTAATTAGTTAAATAAATGATTTGAAATCGACTTAGATTCAACGAAACACTAGACTTATGAGAACTGGGCCAAAATTTTGAAAATGCGTCAAGCAACTGGAATGCAATAACGATTGTCATTCAAATTTATTTGCATATTTTCTGCCTTTTTTGAAGAATTATTTCGAGCAAATCGTCGCATTAAGATGTTCTTCGATTTAATTGTTTTCGAAAACTGATTCGCAAAATTAAAATAAAAATGAGGTTCAATAAACTATTCTTGTGCAAGATAATGCCAATGTAAGCTATGTACATACAGTATTGTATGATTAGGATAGAATCGGTTGTTTTAATGACTGTTTTAATGCATGGAAAAATGTCACAAAATCATTAAATTTTAATCAAGGGATAGCGAAACAGTCCTATTAAAAATGCGACCTTACATTGGAAGGGTATGTTTTACAAAGATAACATAATGTCGGGGAATGAATAATTAAAGTTCAATAAGCGTAATATCAATTTGGATCTGAGGCCTAAAATTCTGCGCCCGTAGGATCGCTGCATGTCACTGTATCAATTAATTTCGCTAAAAATGCAACTCTATTAAGGTTCGCTAAGGCTGTGAGTTATATTTTTTGTAAAACCCTATACATTCACTGCAGCGCTCGCTCGCATAAAAGTTTATTATTCCAAAGCAGACATAAATAGATACGTATAGTGAAATTAAGATTTTTTGAAATGAAAGCTATAAAACTTTGATGCATTTTTATTGTTTCAGACCCTCAAAGTGATGGAAGCTGAACGAATCCTTCAAAAGCAACCCCCTGAAGCAATGCGGGGAAGCATATGGAGCCATCAACAGAACTGATGTTTTCGTCTTTCCATGAAAAAATTCAGAGGACCTCATTCTTCATTACATAAATCGAGCATTTCTATGTCATTTTTCGTTGCCTGCAGGCTTCAGCCAAAATAAATACGTGCATGTACAATATGTAGATTGAGAAAATATTTTCTTGCTTTACACAAGACAGATGGCAAAAAATATTGCAAAACGCATCGCTGGGGAAATTTATTATTAATTATGAGCAAAGCTTAATTGCTCCCGAAGCATTCGGGAAAATGAATGCATGCATATTCGCGTGTAAACTAGAGTTTAATTTCGGCTTAAACGTCTAAGCTTCTGATGAAACACCCACGTCAATGCAACGTGCAATAAAGGTTGTCATACTTCTGCTTAAGAAAAAAACGTTTTCTCAAATTTACATTTTAAAGACATAACAAAACACAAACATCTGAATAGTGTTGTTGTTAGCATTGAAATGTATTCGACAAGCTTTTACTTATAAGGATATTTCACCAACAAGTTGGGTTCAGTGAAGGTCTGTGTTAAAAAATTCATCAAGCTAAACACTGTATATTTTCATGTATCATCCGGTTAAAAACCAAAGTTTAGTGATAAAACTTTCACTTAAATTTCATTCATAATATTCATAATAGACGCAGCAGGGCATTCTTTCCAAAGGCAACTTTGAACTTTGGTATATTAACGTAAACTCATCCACTCCCTCATCACACTAAAAAATATGACGTTGCACACTGTGCATCTTGCTTATTAATCCACTCTTTTCCAAAGTAATTTTGAAAATAATTTTTGCATGTACATGCAAGACCCCCTCCTGTTCTCTCCCTCCCCAACTCCATATATGCGAAATGTGATAGCCCTTCTCAGAAATGAAATAAACGTATAGATGCTGGTTCCTCACCCCCCATCATATTCATGTACCTCCCAAAATTTACTTTCTTTGGTATATAACTTTCATATTTATTGTCTAAGAAGTTTCATTAATATACTATATGGTATACTTCATGAATATAATGAACTGAGAGGAAAATCGTCCTCGAAACAGCTTCCATATATATATAATAAAGAAAGCAACATTCATTCGCCAATACCATTTCTCCTAGTTTCTTAAAAGACCTCAAGCATGAATTACTTTTTCTTGCCTTTTATTCCATTATGATGAAATTTATCTAAAGATGCGCTCTGTTGTATGACAGACACGGTCAAAACTAAAAAACTGTACAAAAACTGAGCCATAGAGAAAAACGTTTTTAACACCAAACAGATTACGAGCACGAGGCCAATTAATATACAGTATTATAATATGAATAAATAAAAATAGCTTCTGTGTTCATGTAGGCCTACATATAACTATCGACAACTGGAAGTTGTCTGCATATGTATCCAACAAGTCAATTATGTTCCTTTTCCAACATTAACTCAAAAATGTGATTCGTCGATTTCATTAAAAGCTGCTTAAATTAGGCACACTTAAGGGTAAATGTTGATGACTTCATGTTTTAGGGATGTGTTATTATTATTGATATTCAACATTAAAACTCAGATATACCTTAACAATTCATATTTATTAAATATTCAGAGACTTAACCCTTCCTAAACTCAACATGCATGCATTATGTTCCTAAATTATTCAACATATATTAATAGCGTCAAAAATTATATCATATAAGTTTTCAATGTTTTGGAATGTGGATAATCCAGTAAGCAACTTAATTTAACTATACACTGTAGATTAAAAGACTACTGAACTATTTTTTTCCACCAACCAGTGCATGATAATCTATAAATGAAACCATATCTTTTATTATTACTGGTTTTCCATATACCCATTTATTCTATACCATTAAATGAAACCAACCTACATATCATGCAATGAGACGCGAGTTTAAAGATAATCTACTGCTTTACTGATTTTTTCATTTTCAAAATACTTGTATTAGTAGGCCTATACATAAAACCGAAGATGTACTTTGATTTTCAATCAACAAAGTGGGATCAAATCACAGATATTGTATGTGCTCCTCACGTCTTCTCATTTTTCAGAATCACGTATTAAAGATTCTTCACGTTAAACCCTACATGCTTCAATAATCTTTCTATTTTTGTGTATAGCGGCCTACTTTGAGTAATATCATTGTTTATGTATAACTTCGATTCCTTTTAATGTTTTAAATAAAACTCGCTATTCTATAGCAGATTCATACGCGCGTATATGGACATACCATCATTTTCAATTGCCTACATCAGACAATTCGACCAAAGCCAGACATACCAAATTGGTGCTCCGACCAGTTACATGGATACAGTACCATTAAAAAATGTCATACAATGCCCTAACCTAATAATACCTCATACGCATCATTTGGTACACTTTTCGGCAGAGCACACGTGTAAATGTTACCCAAAACTGGACATACAACACGTGTGCTTTAAACCATCGTAAGCATACTGTATGCGAGTTCGTAAAACAAGGCATAATAATTTACATACTACCTTTATTATTATTATTATCATCATATACAGTATCTACTGATGTACACTGTTATGGACTTTAACAGTGACATTTTTTTCGGATGCAAGTCCAAAAAGAAGTAAAATAAATTAAAAACGCAGCTTATAAAACCCAAAGCCAGTTCTTCCCTTCACAATTAAACCAAAGTATGGCACGTACTTGTTGTGCGTGCAATTTTGCAGTAGGCCCACTATTAAAACCACTGGATAGAAAATACTTCAAAACGCATAGCGCAGCCATTGAAGACGCTCAAAAATGAGAAATTCCGTCATTATTACATTATAAGAATGTCTCATTAAAGCTTGCCTTCGGATGATGAACGTCATTCCAGTAACGCGACGTCCAGGAGACAAGCCCTTGCCCCTGGCCCCGCCCTCGCGTTCACATAATGGCGTGACGTCGCAGGGATGCTGTCCAATGGCAACGCGGTATCTCTAGTGGGGCGGAGTCAAAAGATGCAAGGTTCGGATTGGTGAATCGCGATTCCGGGGATCTAGCAGCCATCACGCAACGCTCAACAGCCATTTCACCGCATATTTCATTTCTAAAACGAGTTTATTCGAAAGGTTTGTATATGATATCCCATGTACATGTACAAGAAATACACGGATGTTATCATCTGATAAAACGTATCGAAACTGCATAGTAAATGATGCATTTCGAGGCATTAATTCAAGCGATGGCATCCAGGAAGGGACAGCCTGAAAGGCACATAGGCGTAAATAATTCATGGGTCACTTCTTGGGGGTAATATGATGTTTTTATAAATTATGAGTTCAAGAAAATAATAAACTCCGTTAGCACAAGCAATTTTATCACTTATTATTTAACGATTAGAGATTTCGCCTGCCTTATTATCATTTTGCATTGTTAATTCAACTTGCATTTAAAGTGAATTTCGTACATTTCGAGCTTTTCATTATTTCAGCCTTAATTTCTAAAAATTGATCAATGATTAAGAAATTCCCGAAACGTTTTGTGTTCTGATGAGTGTACACACACACGTGAAGCACGCGTATACATCTCCCTGACAAAAATGGTGTGTAGAAAATGAACAGAAAAATTATCCATGAAGCTTTACGCAAAAATGTTCCTGACAACATAGTGCAGTATTCTGCATTCAAATGATTTCAGAGTCATTCCTGCAGAATATCAGCAAAAACGATTTTGCAGGAAATCGCACTAATTCGGAATAACATCATGGAAGATTTCTAGAGAATTTCGCTTCATATTTTTTCTATAAGCTGCAATGTATATTGCCAGTTTTAAATAAAGTTCTCAGCCTCTGTTTCTAATGTAATTGATCAACGGTAAGATTTCGAAACGTTCTGCGTTCTGCCTGGCAAACTGCACGAAGCACATCTATTGATAGTTTCAACATGCACGTTTTAGTACATTATCATGGTGACTAAATATGCTAATTTCTGATAATTCCCTGAGTATCCAGGTTTTCCAGGCTCACTTTCATAATTTTGCAGGTTAAAAAATAATTTAAAGATTAATCTAATAAAATCTCTATTGCCAAAGCGATTTTAGCTAAAGTAAAAAGTTAGAATCTATTATTTGGCCATTCAATTTCATGATGATTTTTCAGAATTATCATGTATTTCCTGAGCTTTTCAAGTTATACAGGTTAAACATAAAATTCCTGAGATGTTCAGGTGTTGAAAAAAAATCAGGTTTTTTTCATTTCAGATTTTTGAATCTATCGTGCATGGGTCTATAATAACAAAAAAGGCAAGATAATCAAGACCCTCATATGAATACGCTTGTACACGCGCAATTAAGGAAAACTTCAGTAGAAGTAAAATGGCTCTACCGAAATTGTTCAAAATAATTTCGCAGGATTTGCACAATTCGCAAAATTGCATGGGCGTTAAGTCTTTCTGGGATTTGGCAGCTCTGCGTGGCTTTTCATATAGGCAACTTCCTATAGCATGAAGAAATGATGAAAAGCCTACAAAGAAGTGCATATTAATGGGGGTTCAAATGCAAGCTCAAATGATAATAATGATGATGATGCTGAAGATGAGAACGCACGCTGAAGAATTATTAATAATCAATTTTTCCAAAAGCTTTTAAAAAACACCGAGCAAGTTATTCGCCTTACAAGGCAAGTAATTTAATTAATGAGCCTATGCAGGCATGCGTGGAAATGCATGGGGGCTGAATATAATGTCAACGAAAAACGATAAAAATCGTATTTATGCAGAGCTCACCAACCCTAAGTCGAAATGCCGCATTAATTAGACCTTTTCTTAATTATTGCGCAAATACGTATAGATGCAACGTTGCCAAACTGAAAAAAATCGAGCGTTATAATTAAAAAAAGTATTTTTACTGAACTGCAATGCTTGCCATGAGATGGATAACATCACTGCATGTGGACAATGTAACATCGAGACAGTAAAATCTTTTCTACAAGCATATACTAAAGTAGGAAATTACCACAAATTTAATATTTTGCCCCCAAACTTTTTTAATTGACTAAAATGACTAAAAAATTACATTACATACAATGTAATCTACAGTAAGTTTATATCGTAATTAAAAGCCTTTTAATATATGCTACTCAGAGGCAAAACATAATGTGTGCAGAAAATTTATCCAACAAAGCTGACATTTTTCCCCCGATTAAAATGGAATAAGTACATGTTTAGGTACACTTTAAAATAAATCTCAAATACATCTTACGTGTCAATTCCAAACTTTCAAGTACCTGTACACGTGTCAGATGTAATTTAGAACTACATGGATTCTATAACATTTATTATACATGTACTGTGTACACGCATACAGTATAATGCAGATGATAATTTTTTCCCACCCATCTAGTACGTGTCATTGACTTGGAGAAGTATATATGTTGCATCATAAAATAAGATTATTTACAAAGCTTCCAGCATTAATTATTTTAATCCTAATATAGTCGATCATAATGCACAATTGCGTATTAAAATTGTGTATCTATTAGTGTATCCATCGCTAAACTAGTGAGAAATAACTTAAGTCAGATGAGAACGACTTGAGTTTTCTATACATTTGTGAGCACACAACAAATGCATAAAATATATGAACCAATAAATAAAAACTTCCAACAGGAGAATTCTCAAATTATTTGCAACAGCCTATAGCATCATCCAAAATAAAGCATGGGATCAAGCAACTGTTTTCATCATGCTGCAGGACCCAAGACAGGCACGTCTGTAGCTGCGCATGGAAACTGTGCCTGTTATAATTTTAGCGATTTAAAATATAGCCTAACTTCGAATACAGTGCAGTACTGTGTCAATCACAATACAGCGCTTTCACTACATAACAAGTGCACCGAGCTTTAATTGCATCGAAAAAGTATGGCTCAAATGCATAAGATAACTGAGCATCCGATTGAAATCATGATTACTTTCCTGAATTTATAAACCACATGAATTATTATGTCTGAACTAAATATAATATGCGCTAAACTAAAAATACGGCAATGTGAAGAATTAATTTCCTTCGAACATTTAAATTTTAGACACAATTAGCCGTGTTTTAAATTAAAACACCTTATATCCCCTTATATAACACGAATCAAAATGCAATACAATATTTCATCCGCAGTCTACACATGTATACAGCATTTACATGTAAAATTAATTTAGCTCTGCGAATGTAATAACTTCAATGTTGGAATAAGAGCTACTCTTCTAGAGTACACATCCGTGATGAACTTACATACATGTACATGTATACACACGAGCGTATTTTTATTTCCCAAAACAAGCCAGTTTGATATTGTTTTTATCAATTACATGTAATAAAGTGTGAGCAACTCAAAACAATGATTACTATCATTATTTCTTTCAAACGGCATTATGAATTTAAAATGTGAAA
>JAQFYZ010001022.1:0-28776 GCA_034695085.1 Cylindroiulus punctatus
AGGCTAAATCAATCGCCAACACGTGATTGAACCCTATTGGTCGGCACATTCGACCCAGTTCCATCACTTCTTGGTTCCACTATAGAGTATATATTTATACCACTGTTGCTGGGAAAAATGGAAAGAAAATAATCTCTGTACTTGCAAAAAGAGAATAACTTTTTTGACAAAGTTTCAAATGTTCTGAAGATTTCTTGTTTCACTTTGCCAGCATGTTAGGCCAGTTTCCCTCTTGGTATGAAACCCGACCACGAGGTACGCTTAAATTGATGCCAGTAACATCCCTCGTGTTCACTGTCAATTTTAGAAGGGGAGACCAAGAAAATACGGTGAAATGTGCCATAATAGTGTTAGCCGATCTAAACCTCAGCATGCGATATTGTATGAATGGCAATTTGCGCCATATCACCGCTACAGTCCAGCACGAGTTTAGGCCTAATAAACAGCTCGTAAAAGCCCGAATGATCTCTGTAAAAACGGCATATCCAATGTATCATTAAACAATTTCGACAATTTCGGAAAATAGCTCGTGGTCACGAGTTTCGGGCCCGATTTTTTGCGGACCACTTCCGTATGGAAGCGGCCATCAAATGGCGACAAAAACGGCCATTTTATTCGGCGGCGGGTGCCCCAGCACGCGAGGGGCAGGTGCGAAGGCAGCCGAGCGCCCATTTCCCAGTTCATAATTTCCCCAAAAAAGGTAGGGTGAAAAGAAGAAAGAGGGCGCACCAAAAACAACAACAGTGCCGCCATCTTCGTCCGCACAGCGCCAACAGCTCGCTGCGGTCGCCTGAAGGACTTTGGGGGCCATGGTGGGCCATTTGCCGCGTTTTTCCAGCAGCCAAGAAACGGCCTAAAACAATACGTGGAACGAGGCGGGAAGCCATTGGGGACCACGTTTTGTCCGAAATTCCACCGCACAGCCCGTAGACGACTCCGTTTCCAGCGACACGATTTGGCCAGAAACAAAACGGCGTTCGATTCCCGACTGCTGAGAACGTTAATTTTAGTTCGGTTTGGCGTTGAAGGCGGCGCTGGTGACCATCGAACGGTGGGCAGCCATGGAAGAACGACACCCTGCGAAATGGCTACGCTCGGCGCGAATAACCGTGAAAATCGCCACCCAATTCCTCCCTGCCTGGCGCCCGCCTGCCTTTCAATGTGGCGAGAATCGAAATTTCGCACTCGTCCAGCTCGTTTCGAAGTCGCGAAAACGAAAAGAAATTCACTTTCTTACCTGGTTTTTGGCAGAATTCAACGCTGGAGGGCGTTAATTGTCGTTCGCCATTTTATGAGGCTCGAGCAGAAGTTCGAAACGGACGCGCATGCGCAGTAGCCACGATTTTCAAAGCTGGACCATGCGCGTTGCATCATGGGAAATCCGCCAACTATTGGACAGCGTTGGTCAACGTTTTCTTTTAGGATTCTCGATTTCTTCCATTCTTCATCGCAATCTAAGACAATAAAAGATAGAAAATAAAAACAAAACGTATGCATTGATGCTATGTGGCGAACGTTGCTCAACGTTGTTTTCTTTTAGGATTCTCGGTTGCTTCCATTCTTCATCGCAGTTAGCATCCGCCTCACCATATTCTACTAAAACCTATATCTGATAGAAAATAAAATCAAAACGTACCCTATTGAAAAACATTCTGCAGAATTCTGCATACTCTGCAGAAAATTCTTTGCAGAACTCTGCAGCAAGTTGATATGTTTTCCTGAAGAAGAATTTCTGCAGAATATTTTCTACCATTTCCGTATTAAAAAAAATTTCCACTACTGAGAATCGAACCAGGGGTCAATTGTTTGACAGCTTGGTGCCTTACCCAAAGTGCCACTCAGACAGTTGTGGGAAAACACCTCTGGTTGGCTCTATCTCGATTATTTGGTATCTGAGGAACTGGTAATTGAAAATCCCTAATTGCATTGCTTATTTATTTGAATATGTACATGGATGTACCTGTAGATATTATTTATTCTTTAAAACAATTTTATGCCCAAATTTTATCTGCAGAATTTTTTGTGCCCAAATTTTTTCTGTAGAATTTTTTCAGGTCACAATTTTATCTGCAAAACTTTTTGTGCACCAATTTTTTCTGCAGAAAATGTTGTGCAAAACATTTTCTGCAGAAAAAGTATTACTTTCTGCAGAATTATTTTGGGTTAATTTTTTTTCTGCAGAATTCTGCATGTATTTTTCAATGGGGTATGCATTGATGCAATGTGGCGAACGTTGTTTTCTTTTAGGATTCTCGATTTCTTCCATTCCTCATCGCAAATTCGCAATTAGCACCCGCCTCACCATATTCTACTAAAACCTATATCTGATAGAAAATAAAAACAAAACGTATGCATTGATGCTTCGTTCTTTCAGCTTGAATGAAAATTCAAACGGTAAAGGCTAAAGCGTTCGAACGACAGTTTAGTGCATTGATTGTTCAATTTCGTTGATTACTGATTTACGGGTGGCATTTCGGATGACCTATGGTTGGGTCATTTAAAAAAGTGCACGTTTTGAATTTCGGCAAAATGACGCACCCTCCCGTGACATCACCTTCCCGGAAGTACTCGTGTTTAGCGGAAGTCGTCATCTAGTCAGTAGTCACTGATGAAAAGCCAAGCCCGTGCAGTCACAACTATTTTATTTTTAGGACATTTTTAGTTTTGAAATTAATTCTTGTTTTCTGCGCCAAGATGAGCTTCTTAGGCAAAGTGTTTGGAGGCGGAAAAAAGGCGGACAAAGGACCGACCACAGGCGAAGCCATACAGAAATTACGGGAGACTGAAGAAATGTTGCTAAAAAAACAAGAATACTTGGAGAAGAAGATAGACCACGAATTAGCCAATGCCAAGAAAAACGCCACAAAAAACAAAAGAGGTGCGTCACAAGAGTGAAAAATGCATGTTCTGTCGTTCAGCAAATAATGTCAATACTCCTAATTCGTTTGTAGTTAGCGTGTCAGCTGAATTACTAGCTAGGGTTAGTTGTCATGGATCTTGAGTGGGGTGCAGCTGCTGTACCTGACCTAATCAGCATGAAATTAATTCCCGTGAAATTATTCGTATCAACAAAGTTCCCCATAGATCGCTTAATATAAGACCTTTACAGCGTGTAAAATTCTAAAAAGTACGGCTAGGAAATCAGCCCCATGTGTAGCCTCTAATTTACTGTACAACCAGGTCAAGCCTAGTCCAAATAAATCGAAATCACTCCTTACTGTATCTTCATATACACTTAGTATCGAAATAGGACTGTGTGAAAGATTCTAGACAACACCCTCTTGTTGAAATGTTGAGAAATCTGTACTGATGAAGTACATTACGTCACCAGTAAACGATTGACCTCGTCCTCATAACTGGGAGATAAGGTGTAAGCCAGCTAGTAGCCTAGTACCGATATATGTTTTGAACAATTAGCTTATGAAAAACTGGGATGTTTTGTGATTATATCAGTTTGGTGAACAATATAATTGATATTTGCCTCAATTTTACAGCTGCTCTTCAATCTTTAAAACGCAAGAAGAATTACGAAAAGCAGTTACAGCAAATTGACGGGACACTATCGACAATAGAATTTCAAAGGGAAGCCCTTGAAAATGCCAATACCAACACAGAAGTGCTTAAAATTATGGGTTATGCTGCAAAAGCGCTACAGTCTGCACATCAAAATATGTATGCACTTTTTTGATATGTTATGATACTATCATAGTCTTTTGGCTAAAACTTTCGATTTTAGGGACATTGATAACGTGCACGACTTGATGGATGAAGTTGCAGAACAACAAGAGATTGCGAAGGAAATTTCGGAAGCAATTTCACATCCTGTTGGATTTGGAAATGACGTTGATGAGGTTTGGAATCAGGAGAGATCGATGGTAAATCTCAATCCTGTGAAAATCTTTGAACTAAAGTTGTTTGTTATAGGATGAGTTGGAAAGGGAACTAGAGGAACTTGAACAAGAGGAATTGGATAGCAAACTTGTTAATGTAGGAACGCCCGCTGCAGAGTTGCCCTCACCACCTACTGCTGAACCGAGAGGTGAGCGTTTTACTGGTTTTCGAGTACACCTAAAGTTAGCAGCCAAAGTTTTTGTTAATCGTCAAGCCATTTACAGGACGAGCAAAAGCAAGAGTTGAAGAAGAAGATGATGAGGATATGAAAGAGTTAGCTGCATGGGCATCGTAACAAAAAAGGTTTGTTCCTGCATTCACTATCTAAAGTCTTCATTAAAATAACTGCAAGATTTTCCATTACCTGGTTATACGTTTATAAATCCTATTCTGTACGTAAATTGCAGGTTCCATTTGAAGAGCTTTTATGTGAGGAGTTGGATTTCTTTATTTTGCACAGGCCTATGATGTTCGTTAAAGGGCGATGTCTCATGGTGTCTTTCTAAATTATTAATGGATATAAAATTAGTTTTTTAATTAAATAAAACTGTGTTGTTTTCTGACACATTTGAATAGATATAAACATACTATATCCAAATGCGAGGCCATCATTTAGTTGTGCTTGCAACAATTTCTGCACAGCACCAACACCTTGTAATTTGGATTGATTCCTGGTGAATTTGAGATATTGGCAAGAACTGATAACACAGATGCAAGGAATGCAAACTGTATGTGATGGTTGATACTTGACCTGTAAAAATGCAAAAAATATAATTACTATGTACATATATTAGTGGACTTTGCATTATTTTTCTCCCTACCTTTATATTATTTCAAATGAGGATCTTAAATGTTGTGTATTTTTTACAGCTTAGCCACAATATTATTGACAAAAAACTAAACATGCTTTTGTTGATGTATATCTTACGATTTCTGTTCCCACTTTTGATCATTTAATAATTGAGCGGATTCATTTTGTGTTAAATTCTTTTGACAAATTTTTGCTGAATGAAAACTTAAGCACAATCACAAATGGTTTTACATCAGTATAAACATTCTGTTATAATATTGAACATCGATCTTTGGGACGGTGACCGGCATTTCAAAGGAAATATTTGTTTTATTCTCGGTCAAATTTGGTGCAATAATTGTACGACGTTTCGGCTAGTCAGTGCCTTCCTCAGGACTGAACATGAAAAATATATAATGTAATGTTTAAAGAAAGCACGTGAGCGTAAAGAGATATGCAAACAATAAATCTGGTTACAGGTGTCCAATCCAAAAAAACGGTTGGACTTTACTAAACATTATATTGGGTAAAGGAAATTAACTGTGGTACTTGTTTTGTCGTGATGAGAGGGTAAAAAACTAGGAATTAACAAAAAATAGTTTCAATGCTGCTGTAGATCTATTATTCCAGATTCTACTTTTTACCCTTTCATCGCGACAAAACGAGTGCCACAGTTAATTTCCTTTTACTTGATATAGGATTTAGTAAAGTCCAACCGTTCTTTGAATTGGACACCTGTTACCAGATTTATTAATTGCATATCTCTTTACGCTCATGTGTTTGCTTTAAAATTACATTATATATCTTTCATGTTTAGTTGTCTCAGCACCTGAGGAAGACTTGCCGAAACGTCGTGCGATTATTGTAGCCGATTTGAACGAGAAGAAAACTGATATTTCCTGTTATAATATTTATTGCTAATTTTGGTTCTAGGCCAGGCTTTTTGTCAATGGTAATGTTTGCAATTTTGACTTTAGTCCACTAGCGTTCTACTTATTGTGTTATACTCCCTCTATTAAGCTTAACATGACAATTATTGTAATATTTCCAAATAGTACATGAATAGAGTGAAAATTTAATTTCCAGAGATGATTGAATTTTTGATTTTCATTTATTGCACATAAAATTTGGGTATTTTTGAGCAACGTTGTCACTGAAGATGTGAATATTAGCATAGATTCTCCTTAATAAATGATTACTGTTACAAAGAGGACTTTGGCTGCATTTAATATACTGAGAAATCTCATATATTGGATGTTATTTTGGGATAGACCATTGATGCATTGTATGCACTGATAACAGATATGCATCCAGCTTTTTTGAAAATGTGATACAACTTCTTTACACATGGTGTCTGATAAATGGGGGAAAACTAAATGTTCGGCCTGAAGAGGAAAGTTGCTTTTTGGATAATGAGACAGAAAAGGCACCATAATTCAAATTCAATCTAGAATTTGACATGTTTCATCATTTAGTATAAGGGTCCAGCAGGCTTTGATAATTCCGGAGGAAATTGGGAAATGAAGCCACCTGTATTAATACACAAGTGTTTTAATTTTTTTATTGGAACCCCATTTTTTATTGGAACCCCACCGTCAGCAGAAGTGATGTCATTTTCGTGCCATATGCGCCACAGTCACAGAAAAAGTTAAAGGTACGAATGTAAACTTAACCTTTAGTTTTTTTAAGCTGAGTTTTAAAAAAACGAAAGTAAGTGAAAGATCGTTGTGCTGCGCTAGTAATCAAGTTGGCATTGACATGGATGCAAGTAAACAATTTACACATGACCAGGTAGAGACAGAACATGGTTCATAGACTGTATGCAAGTATTCAATTCGGTTTTCACCTCCTGTAAAATATGGATTTTGGCACTCACACCCTTCTCATTGTTTACGTCTCATTTATTAACGTATTTCATCAAAGTGCAGTTGGAATTGTCCCCTATTATTTTTAAGGAATGTGCCGATTTATATAAAATTTAAATTAAATGCGATATAAAATCAATGAGACGTGCAGGGTAGGAAACTAGGGTAATGATGGATTTTTCCCTAAAGGTAAGGTAGGTGCTGCAGAAGTCTGTACCAAAACCATACTAGTCTATGGAGTTTCCTCAGAATGAAATGCCCCATAACAAGCTCAGATCAGATGTTGGGACTGCATATTACAGTTGCAAATTATCTTAGTATATAAGTCCTAAGAAATATAGGTTATAAATACTGGTTATTCGTCTGATAGCGGTCCACGTAACATGCATTTGCTCGCTAAAACAAGGTCACTTCAGACCGCAACCGTTGCCATGGCAACTGCATCCAGCCTGCGGGAGAAGCTGCATCTCTAAGATGCGAGAGGTGATTTCATGATTTTACTAATATCAACCCTGTCGTATCGTTGTAATTTGACCAGCCGCTTATGTATGCCGTGCTAATTCTGCGAAACAAGGTAAGATATTACATTTTCCTGAGTAATTGTAGCTAGCATATGTGGAAGCTAACATCTCGAAAATGGCGTCTAAAGCAAATTAATTATGGTATCATGAGGCGAATGGAAAGGTGTGCTAGGGATATTAGCGCAAATTAAATGTAGATTTCGTAGAAATTAACGTTTGCACTTTCCTTCAAACTACATGTATATGTATATGAACAAATATATGCCATGGGTGGTCCATTCTATTTCCCCTGATTAGCAGCGTCTGGAGAGCATATGGCCAACTACTGATAAATACATGATTGCAATGATAATATTTTAATGGGTTCGTGCATTGTTCACCAGAATAACGAAAAAGTAGCATAAAATAGAACCCTCCCCTTCCCAAAAATAAATAAATAAAAAATCAATAATACAGGGTGGCTGCACTTGGTTGGACTGACATCTGGTTAGCGCAATATTGACTGGTTCTATTTTTATCAATGAAGTGTTTGCATCTGCGTTTTATGGCAAATTAGCAAACGGAAGCGAGTTGAATGTGCCAACATATTTTCATTGCGATAAAAAAATGCCACTGTGCTGTATTCATAAGCAGTAATTATGTTATAGGTCTACAGTACATACTCAGGTCGTGGAGGGCGTTCTCGTCAAAATTTGGTTGCATAGAAAAAAAGGTTATATTATACCATTTGAGAATGATGAATTTTTTGGTGATTGCAGAATTCCAAACTATATATGGTAATTGAACTATAGATGTGGAACAAAATAAAATCTTGCATCGGATTTGGACTAGCTTTAAATTCGAAAAGGAGAACTGATCGCTGGCCTAAAACTCATAACTAGTTAGTTTACATCGATATTCTCGGCATGTGTATTTATAAATAAGCAACACCTGGCGCATACGTGAAGGATAAATGTATGGGCACGGTCATTCATAATTACAATATTGATCGTATTACGAGTGCATTATACATGTAAGCATAAAAGTAACAAGATGAACGCTTGTCGTGTTATGCCAATATTGATTTAAAGAAGTCTGCATTTTGCCCTGTAGACAAACCCCGAGAGATGGGAATATTGAGCAATTATTCAGAAGTACCAGCACACCCAACAGTACCATGTTATTAAGGTAATCGGAAAAAAGTCTGTGAAGCCAATTTCAATCTTTTTTGGGCAAACAGCCAAATAAGCGCAGCTCAGGCACAATTTAGAGCATACATAGGCAAGCGAAAGAAGACCAGACAAGACAGAATATACCAGAAAGGGCATTCTCGTGACAGCAGCAATGAGTCTACTGAAATTAGCTAATGTCCGGTACATAACATCCAATGAGAAGATATCTCGTACATGTTCAAATTGTCTATTTGCATCATTAATTTTTGACATTTCTATTCAATAACCTACAGCTATCAAAATCGATGTAGCAACGTAAAGTCATAACAGGATCAGGATGGCATTGGACATATTTGATGCTGACCACTTGGCAGTCAGTGCAATTGTGACAGCTGCCATGCAATGCGTTTTTTTCGCTATAGCCGCTGCTTTTCAGCTCGACAAAATCACGGACTTTGCCGGTGGCGTCAATTTCATCATCGTAGCATTGCTGACTCTCATATTAGCGGAGGTAAGTTTGTGGCGTAACCAAGTCTGGAATTCAATTCGAGGATCGTTCCATTAAAAGTTTTAAGTACTGTGCCAATTTTTGCCGTGCAGACCTATGATCCCAGACAAGTGCTCATCACGTCGCTCGTGTGTGTTTGGGGACTCCGGCTTTCTGCATATCTGCTCTATCGCGTCCTAAAGATTGGGAGAGATGCTCGCTTTGACGATCGCCGCAACAATGTCATTCGGTTTGCCGTGTTCTGGACGTTTCAAGTAAGAATAGTTACTAGTTAGCAACAGCAAGGTAACAGTGCTAATCACCCTGGCAAGAACAATTACATAACTAAAAATGTTTTTTTTCTCACAAGAATGAATATACAGCATGTATAAGCATGTATGGCAAATTAATAGAAAGTTGACAAATCGTCCTCGGACTAGCTCAGACTCTTTGGACTTTTGACGTATGACATTTTTTCGAGCTTAGGGAGCTTAACCATATCAATCGGCCAAATGTAAAATTTGCCATTTATGACATGTATCATTGTTCTGGCCAGGATACCATATCTGGAATTTGATTTTGAGACAATATATTCCATATAACTACAACTGTCATTATCTTCATTAAATAATACAAAGATCCAATTTCAACCAGGAGAAAGTAAAATCTGCCTAACCCCTCATATTTTTAGGCCATTTGGGTTTTTACCGTCAGTCTACCCGTCATTTATATCAACTCGCCAAACAATGCTTATCCCAACAGTCCACCAACAATGACAAAATGCGATATCGCTGGCACCGTCATGTTCGCTTTGGGATTGGCGTGCGAGACCATCGCAGATGTGCAGAAGTTTCGTTTCAAGGAAGATCCTGCTAATAAGGGTCGATGGTGCGACGAAGGTATTGCTTATAACACAGTGAAATCGTTATTTGTAATCACGATGGAAGTAATGGCGGTTATATTTGCAGGTCTATGGTATTACTCAAGACATCCCAATTATTTCGGCGAAATCTTGCTTTGGTGGGGTTCGTTTGTGATATCAGCAAGTGTGCTCAAAGGTATCCAGTGGATTGCTGTGTTGGGACCCATATTTATATCATTCATCATTTTGTTTTTGAGCGGTCTGCCCATTTTGGAACAAGGGTTAAACGAGCGATTTCGAGAGTAAGAAACTTTTGCACTGCTTTTCTGATTTTAGCTTTTAAATATTGACTTTGCTCACAAATTTGTAATCTCATGTCTTTTAGCAACGAGCACTACATCCGCTACAAAAACAACACTTCGATACTTTTCTTAATACCACCGACAACGTACGAGACGCTGCCCTACTTTATGAAAGTCACATTTCTGTGCGACTTTCCAATGTACAACAACATTGAATCAGAATACCAGTATGATGTGAGCTCGCCCACTGATGCTACGGGGACAACCAGCACCGTAACATAAAAGGGCAAATTAGCCACTTTTTCCAATAATGAACCAAATATTAGTGGCATTCTTTCCAGCTAAACCTTCCAAAGGAATGTTCACTTATTAAATTTCGGAGGCAACTCCTGGTCTTTGTTCAATGCAAAACTTAAAATTTTGCGCAACAAAATACTGTACATGGCTGCAGGTTTACAAATTGGAAATATGTAAACACATGCCCTGCAATAATAATAATATTGGAATATAAAGCGACTAGATAAACCATTCCAATGCTTTCCTAGATGAAAAGCCTCCTTAATGATGCTTAAATTTATCAAGCGAACATTCCTGCAGTATACATCGACTTTACCTTTTCTCTAGCCAGTCTAATCCTAAGGTCAAATTAGTATTTCAAGTAATGTTGCTCAACTTTACTCGGCCATTTTGGGTAGGACTACAATAGATCCAATGCATATCGAAGTAATGCGCTCTTATCATTAAATAATGTTAGGCCCTAGATGAAATTTCCCTTTAATTCCAAATCTAAATGTAAGCTAATTGGGCATTTTTAAATAGATTTAGATATGTGCAATTCTGCAGTAAGCTTAAAGTCCCAGTGATCTAGAAGAAGAATAATATTGCAATTGCGAATGTAAATTAAAAAACTAACATTATATGCAACCAAGGATAAAAATAATTGGATTACGAAGTCAGAACTGCCTTAAAATGTCCAGACGAGTATAAATACTGTGTCCAGAATAATTTCTTAAATTACTAAGAAACTTGTACGTTGTCCCTTCTATCTTCGATTCTATGGAGAATCGTTTAATAATCGTGGTTAATTAGTGGAATAATATTTCATTCCATGAAATTAGTGGCATAAATGAAAGCAATACTATAATAAACTACGTTGTATTGCTGAATATAAAAGTGGACGATCTATTTTTATTAGAAATTGTATTCCTTATTAAAGTTAAATAAAATTAAATATTCACATTAGCATTGCTCGGGATGTCGGTCACTCGTAGCCCAACGACGTCCCCAGATTGCCAACGTGTTCACGTACAGCCTGGTCTAATATCGTGTACATGTCCTTACATCCCTTGGATGCCACTTCCAAAATCTTCTCCAAATGGTCCACGTGAACTCTGGAGGTCATCTCCAACAACACTATCTGCTCTGATCGTGGTAACATGGCCAAAATTAACTCTGGCCCACCACCAGCTCCTTCCATATAATTGACATCTACTAATGGGGTGTCATTGGCAAATCCAGCAGTGCACGCACAGACATAGTCTTTCATGGGAATTCCAGCATCAATCAACGCTAAAGTTGCAGCATTGACACAAGCACAGAAATTTCCTCCATCAGCTTGAAGGACCTGCATGAATGCCAAATATCAATAAACCTTCAAAAATAGCCGCCATACTTCCGCTAAGTTGGAGAATTTGCTCTGCCAGTTTATGACAGCAAATTACGGCGTAATGGGTACAATGCCATGTTTTAAACACTGACAATCAATGCAGAATGAATATCAATAATCCAATTACCTCGACAAAGATGTCTATCTGAGATCTTGGGTACAGCTCAGTTTTAATTGTAGCTTCAAACGTCTGGCGTAAATGCATTGTCATTTCCTGCGATTTCCTGTCTCCCCGCGGCCGCCGCTTTCTTTCGGCCGTACTAAATGTCGCCATGCTATACTCGCAATTGATGAGTACACGATCGTGCAACATTTTCGTGCGCGTTCCCCTTACCTGGAGAGAAAATGCCACACATCCTTGCATGGTGATAAAACAGGACACCAAAAATTATTTCAAAGCAACTACACTGCATTAGTGCTCACCTCGTGTGGCCCATAAATTGTAGCCAACACCTTTGTGTTTCCTTGTTCTAAGTATGCCGAGCCATCCGATTGACCAAACACACCCAATTGACAGTTAATTTTGCGCAACTCGTGAGGCTTTCTGCCGTCCAATCGAAAGCCTTGATCGGAAAGAAGCTCCAAGCCAGCCATATTGCAGTCAGTTTTCTTATGGTTTTATCACTTCCAGTGACAGATTCCCTCTATAAATAAACGCATTCATCTCATTGCAATTATGCTTCTCATGCAACAGGTATTCTTCGAAAATAAGTGATCAATCTACCTAGTTTTACATGTATATTCGTTCAAACAAGATCTCATTTTCTGTAGGTCTAGGGTCACTCTTCGAGCATTCCCAAAGCATGAGTTGTGCATACCAACAGAGGAATTTACAACCTATTGTTTCAAACTTATTCAAGTTTTAATTCGTTAAACAATCGCTCAGCTGTGCGTGGTCATTTAAATTCCCCACGTTTTTCAGACGGAAGTAGAAACTAAAACAGTCCTAATCGTCTAGAGGCTGCATGCATATAGCATATAGCGGATCAGGTCAATTTCAATTTTCTCGGGATGTCTTCGTCAGAATCTAACAAATTCTACTTTGCCATCGACCGTGGCGGGACATTTACAGATATTTACGCAAAATGTCCGGGAGGAAAAATCAGACTAATGAAGCTACTATCTGAAGATCCAACCAACTATTCGGACGCACCAAGAGAAGGAATACGCCGGATTATGAGCCAGGTAAGCATTAATTCCTTTTTTAATATTATAGGACGGCAATCAGCAAAACGCACTTACACGTACAACAGACCTACGGTTCTTTGTTACTTCTTTATCCTGAGCTAAGCAATACTTCTCTAGTGGAAACAAATGGTTAGACTGTTTTACTTGAAGCGTTATGCGCCATTTTACCTAAACAACACGTGACGAAATGTTCACACAATTCTAGGTTCAATTCTATATAACATTTTCAGTAACGGCGCTTTACCTAATTTCGTTAAAGCCAAACAGACTCACGTATTCCCTGCATCCCTGGAGTAACCATGGCAACAGAAGCCGTTACAGGGTGCCCACTAAGTTTCAATGCTAGAAGTTTCCTTCACGTTTAGAATTAATCATTGATGTCAGTCTGGATGTCACAGTGTAAAAGATCTAAATACGGTTCTATAATACTAGCGCAAAAGCATTTTAGATCATCATGTATTAATAAAAGGCTGCATTAGTTAGTGCTACTACTTTTTAAATGTACATGTAGGAGTTGGATCAAACGCTTCCCATAAATCAACCATTGGACACCGGAAGCATCAGTTGGATTCGCATGGGTACTACAGTGGCCACAAATGCTCTCTTGGAGAGGAAAGGGGAACGAATGGCCCTGGTTATCACGAAAGGATTTGCAGACTTGCTTTTCATAGGGAATCAATCCAGGCCAAAGTTATTTGATTTGGTACGAGACATAATTCGATAAAATCTGGCGTTTATTCCATTATGTCAAATGATTTCAATCAATTTCTTTTGAAATAAATGTAACTGCAGTCCATTCAATGTCCAGACGTTCTGTACGAGCAAGTCGTAGAAGTCGAAGAAAGGGTAGTTTTAGCGCAGGACAAATGCCAGATTAAGAAAAAATGTCCAACCGCTGCAGGCACAACAGGTGAAAAGGTAAATCATTTAAATTAACATATACGAAATTTTGGTCGACATGTGGACACAACATTTTGATAGAAAACAACTAACTCGTTCTTTCGGAATCATTCAAATTATAATACGCAGACCCACTGGTGTCATGTTCTCAACTACAAGCTCAAATTTTAATAACTTATATGCACGAATATCAAAATACTTGGAAGATAACTTTTGTTTAAGAATACTCCTGCACTAATTCTTGAAGCAACATTCGAATCAATAAAATGTCCTTCATTCACGCAAGTTGACAAAATGACATGTATACACGTTTCAGGTGGAAATATGGGAGAAGATAAACGAGATGAAGTTGCGAAAGGATTTTCAAAAGCTTTTAGGTGATGGCATCAGGAGCGTGGCAGTTGCCTTAATGCATTCCTATACGTTAGTAAAATCTCAAATGAACATTCCTTTTGTCTAGCCTCACTTTTACCAGAGATAAATGAACTTTTGAAATTTGTTTAGATTTCCTGATCATGAAATTAAAGTGGGCGAAATTGCTGAAGAAATGGGTTTCACTCATGTCTCGTTATCATCGCAAGTAATGCCAATGGTTAAGATAGTTCCTAGAGGATATACAGGTAGAAAAACAATATACAGGCCAAATAAGGCAGTTTCTGTTTTAATACATTTGTCTATAATATTACACCATTTTTATTTACTGAATGTATTATAAATGCCAGGACACTTAAATGGTGAAATAGTGCAATAAGTTTGGACATGTCTTAAACAGAGTCTCTGTTTTCAGCTTGTGCTGATGCCTATTTGACGCCACACGTTAAGAGATATGTTTCAGGATTTGCGTCTGGCTTTAAAAATAATTTAGAGGTAATGTTAACTTTTGTCAGAACAGAACGCTAGAACTTAATGTACCCATTTCATGAATTTAATTCCTTTGATTATTAGGGTGTGAATGTGTTGTTCATGCAATCTGACGGTGGGTTAACCCCAATGGGAAAGTTAGTATAATTTTATCATCAATGTTCAACAACTGATGATGTTTCAATGTTACTTCGACTACATAACTATACATTTTAACGATAGATTTAATGGATCAAGAGCCATCTTATCCGGACCAGCAGGAGGAGTTGTGGGCCACGCCATGACAACATTTAAAAAAGAAACTGATCAACCAGTTATTGGTTTTGACATGGGAGGCACGGATTTTTCTGGAATATTTATTGGCGTAGGATTTTAAAATAAATTCATTGTTTTAAACATTAACATTTTCATTTAGGAACATCAACTGATGTTAGTCGATATGATGGACACTACGAACACATTTTTGAATCAACTACAGCAGGAATTGCAATTCAAGCACCACAGGTAGAATTTTTATACAGCTTTTATAGACATTACGTATAGAAAATTGGACTTAATTTCGGATATACAACACATGATTATTTATCTGCCAACAATAACACTTATAAATTTATGCACATTATTATAGCTTGATATCAACACCGTGGCAGCTGGGGGTGGCTCAATGCTTTTTTTTAGGTCAGGAATGTTCGTAGTTGGTCCGGAGTCTGCAGGAGCAAATCCTGGACCAGTTTGCTATCGGAAAGGTGGCGACAGATTTAATAAACGTTTCGCACAAAATTCAATAGACGTTGTTAAAACGACTGAATGACAAACATTAATTTCAGGAGGACCATTAACTGTGACAGACGCTAACTTGTGTCTAGGTCGCCTCCTGCCCCAATACTTTCCAAAGATATTCGGAAAATCCCAAGATCAAACACTGGACTATGAAGAGACTTTATCGGAATTTCGAAAAATGACCAATGTGGTAAATGATTTCCTAACAAAATCTGGTTCTTCTACAATGGCTACCGAAGAGGTGGCCATGGGATTTATCAGGGTTGCCAATGAAGCAATGTGTCGTCCGATTAGAGCTTTAACACAGGTTGGTCACCATGCCTTCGCATTCTTTCACATATGGCTTATGGTTTACATAGTCATACTTAATTTTCACTGAGTCGAATTTGTTTACAAAGAGCCGTGGTCATGACACTTCGAGACATACTATGACGTGTTTTGGCGGTGCTGGTGGTCAACATGCCTGCACAATAGCAAGAATTTTAGGGATGAAAACAGTTTTCATTCATCGGTAAGTTTCCATAGAATCGAATTTAGAGATTTCGATGCGAGAGCTGATTATTTTATTACAAATAGCTATGCTGGTATTCTGTCTGCCTATGGGATGGCATTGGCTGATGTGGTCCATGAGACCCAAGAGCCCTGTGCTAAAGTGTTCTGCAAAGGTGTTTACCAAGTTTATTATTACTGTTACAAGTAGTTGCAGCATTGGATAGTTAGAAACTAAACAATGCATGTTTTTTATTTTATAAGAATCGTTCTCATATATTGATGAGCGCTTAGATGCTCTTACAACACGTTGCATTGACTCACTGACTCAACAAGGATTTGCCAAGTGAGTAGTTTTTGCACTGTGGATATTTAAAGGACCATATCATTTAGCTATTCCTGAATAAACCAGGGTTTCGAAGTAATAAATAATTTTTCCCCAATTTCAAGAAACGAAGTTTATACAGAGCCATATCTCCATCTTCGCTATGAAAAGACTGACTGTGCATTAATGTGCACCTCAGCCAAATCGACTGAAGTAGATTTGCATCCAAAATTTGGCGATTTTCTGACTACGTTTCAACAAAGGCACGTGGATGTTCATTGCTATAGTCCTTGTTACAAAAGCCATTTTTGTTAATTTCAACTAGGCTTATATCCTTGAGCTGTCATTGACGGGCTGTCCATCATAGCTCGTAAGCTAACAGTGATTGCCTGAGGGTAGGGGCAGCAAAATCAAAAATTACACTTACTGTAGTGTAAATTTGTTTGGATTAGGTTTGGTTAAGTTGTGCACAAAAACACAATTATGTAAAAATCTTAAAAAGAATAAATGCCAACAGCTAAATCAATTGTCATTCTTGAACGCCAGACAAGAAGGGTTGAAATAGCAATTTTGTGCACATTTGGAGCCAGGACTATTCAGGATGTGAAATTTTACAAAACCAGTACACAAATGTTGTGTACTGTCACAATTACTAACATCAGCTAACATATTGTTTCGTAACAATAAGATATCAGAAGGAATTCGGATTCACTATCCAGGGGCGTAACATCATAATTGATGATATTCGGGTTCGTGGATTTGGGCAAAGAGTGTCTCAGGAGGAGGAAGAAATTGAAAAAGCAACGGACGAACCTCCTTATGACTCCGTAAGATAAATTTTAAAACCATCCCGAGTTTCACTCTGCACAAATTTGCCGCTTGCATGATTTTCGTTTACTTTCCAGGAAACCGAATGTTATTTTGAGGATGGATTTCACACAACCAAAGTATATTTGCTGGAAAACTTGAAGTCCGGTCATCGTATTGATGGCCCAGCAATTATAATCAATCAGACAAGGTAAATTAATTGGGTCATGCCTCAGATTTTCCTTTCGTCCCAACATATTTACTAATAATTTCTCCTAATAGCACTATATTAATTGAGCCGGACTGTCGTGCCGAAATAACGAAACATGGGAATGTTAAAATTGCGGTAAAACATGTTTTCTGAGTTTCATGAAAAATTATTTGGGACCCTCACCATATTCTAATGCATTCGGTTTTCATAGATTGGGAGCGGAGCTTTGAAACCTATAAGCCCAGAATTAGACGCCATTCAATTATCCATCTTTTCTCATCGTTTCATGAGCATCGCTGAGCAAATGGGAAGGTATTTTTCTGCAATTGTTTTGAAATGCAAAACGGTTATGATTAAACAAACTTATTGCCTTCTTCTTTCAAGAATCTTACAACAAACTTCGATGTCCACCAACATTAAAGAGCGTTTAGATTTCTCATGCGCCTTATTTGGACCTGATGGAGGTTTGGTGTCCAATGCACCTCACATTCCAGTTCATTTAGGTGCAATGCAAGAAGCAGTCCAATATCAGGTACCATAATTTCTCAGTACTCATACGAACTTAAATCACAAGTGAATCTGATTAATATTCGTGAAAACGTTTCCACAGTTGAAACAATTGGGCAACAACATTCACGATGGAGACGTCATTCTGAGCAACCACCCGAGTGCCGGAGGAAGTCACTTGCCCGACTTAACAGTAATAACTCCGGTACGAATTACACTTTGATTTGGCCAGAGAATTCTAGTAGTTTCTTGATCTTGTTTTCATTTTGTTTACTTAAGTGTGTGCAAATTTCTTCAACACTAATCCAATTTACAAATCTGCACTTTTGGCTTGTTTTTTATGTCATATGAAAGTAAGACTGAATACATGTACCAATATTTTACATGATAATTTTGGTGATTTAGGTGTTTTATAAAGGAGTGAATACGCCAGTATTCTTCGTCGCTAGCCGTGGTCATCACGCAGATATTGGCGGAATCACGCCAGGATCCATGCCTCCACATTCAAAGACCTTATCGGATGAAGGAGCCACCTTCAAATCATTTAAATTGGTGGAAAACGGAGTTTTTCAAGAAAATGGTATTGCTTCATAGAAAGTGATAAGGCTATACTACAGATAAGACCCTGCTCGGCCATAGGCACTATGAGAAAGTGAGCTTCTCCTAACGGTTCATATGCTACCAGTGATTGTTACTATGTGACATTTATAGGATAGCACATTTGCTGCAATGTCTAATCTGTACTATATTGAATGATTGTCAAGGTTAAAAAAGTCAACCAGCATGGATATTGATGCTTTTCTCACTTATCAATTTATAGAAGTCAGTGAAATGTTGATGGCGCCTGGTAAACTCCCAGGGAACAGTGGCACACGAATGCTTCAAGACAATCTCTCGGATTTAAGGGCTCAAGTTGCTGCGAATCAAAAGGTTATGTGCCAAATTGCCAATTAACATGCAACTAAATTAAAAGAATATCTCAAATTAACATTTGATATGTAAATGTTTTTGCAAGTAGGGCATCCATTTAGTGTGCGAGCTCATCGACTACTACAGTCTTCGTGTGGTTCAGGCTTACATGTCACATGTTCAAAACAACGCCGAAGTGGCTGTCCGAGAGATGCTCATGGCAGTGGCTGCGAAGGCGAAGCGCTCAAATGAAGTTGATGTGCAACTCAGTGCAGAAGACTACATGGACGATGGCACTTGTATCAAGCTAAAAGTTACCATTTCGCCACAAATGGTGAATGCCATAAGCTGAATTTGAAATAATCAAAATTTAAGATTAAAAATATAGACTGCTCCACATAAGTCCCTGGTCCTACCCGCTCTGTCATAGATAATATGGAAAAGCGGGTTTCTCCTAAGAGCTTGTATACTGACAGTAATTGCCTGACGGAGTGGCAGCTAAATAATGAAATTTCATTTTTGATAGATGATCTGAGGCACAGAAAACTAAATTAAAAAAAAATTATAAATTGGGACAGCTAGCTAGAATAAATGTCATACTTGACAAGTAGGATTGAAAAATACATACAGTATTTTGTGCACATTTGGACCAGGACTAGTCTATAATATATCGAAAATATTAAACAATGTAATGGGTACGCAGTGGTTTTTGCTAAAGTTTTGGAAACTAAAAAGTGGTTAAACCATTTTGAACTTATCATAAAATTACTTACAAGTTTGAGATTATAATTTTGCTCAAATTTAATGACCATTTATCCTTTATGTATAGGGCGAAGCTTTGTTTGATTTTTCTGGGACTGGACACGAAGTGTATGGTAATTGCAATGCCCCTTATGCTGTGACAGTGTCTGCTATCATTTACTGTCTGCGCAGCATGATTGGCCATGATATTCCCCTCAATCAGGTGAACATTAGTTTTACTCCACATATCATTTTTTAACTCTTGTATGTAAAGGTTTGACTGACTTTGAATTATGGAGTTTGTCCACATTAAGTAAATGAAAAACCAAATTCTGCCATCGAGTAATCAAACATCAAACATTTTTTGTGGAAGATGTTTTTTTATATTTTGAGTAATATTTGAATCTAGGGCTGCCTGAAACCAATCAAGATCGATCTACCACCAGGAACCATTTTAAGTCCATCAGAAAATGCTGCTGTTGTTGGGGGCAATGTTCTAACATCCCAACGCATCGTCGATGTCATCTTAAAAGCGTTTTCGGCATGTGCCGCATCCCAGGTATTGTCAAATGACCATCGTCCATCATGTTGGCGACGTACAGAATTGTAAGTTTCAAGCTCGTATTAATTTTGACGTCCGTTTAGGGCTGTATGAACAACATAACATTTGGAGATGAAGAAACTGGGTACTACGAAACTGTTGCTGGAGGTGCTGGAGCAGTAAGTGGAAGTCAAGATCAAAGTTTTATGTTGTTGAAATTCCCCACAAACTTTTCTATTTTAAATAACAGGGTCCCAATTGGCATGGCCGTAGTGGCATACACACTCACATGACCAACACCAGGATCACTGATCCAGAAATATTAGAACGCAGGTAAAATGTATAGTCAACAATTTGCAACCCCTCCCTTTATTTATGCAATATGTCACTAAGTTTACACGCAAGTTTTAATCTTAATAAGGCATGCATGTAAACCCGTTTTACATGCCTTTTCTTGAGCCGAGTGCACTCAATTTGGGATTCAGAAATTGTGGTTTGATACCAAGCAAGTTAGTTATCACTGCAAGTAGCATGTAAACAGTTTAAACAGGCTTGACTACAGTATATGGCCACGTGATGTGCCGTTTTCCGGTAACAGCTACACAAACTCATAAACTTAAATTAAAGTTGCTTGGTTTGATGTAATGCGCCGCATACCAAGCAAGTTAGTTATCACTGCAAGTAGCATGTAAACAGTTTAAACAGGCTTGACTACAGTATATGGCCACGTGACGTGCCGTTTTCCGGTAACAGCTACACAAACTCATAAACTTAAATGAAAGTTGCTTGGTTTGATGTAATGCGCCGCATACCATGCAAGTTAGTTATCACTGCAAGTAGCATGTAAACAGTTTAAACAGGCTTGAGTACAGTATATGGCCACGTGACGTGCCGTTTTCCGGTAACAGCTACACAAATTCATAAACTTAAATGAAAGTTGCTTGGTTTGATGTAATGCGCCGCAAACCAAGCAAGTTAGTTATCACTGCAAGAAGCATGTAAACAGTTTAAACAGGCTTGACTAAATGGCCACGTGGCGTCCCGTTTCTCGGTGACAGCTACAGAGACAATTAACTCAGGTAAACTCAAAGTAAAGTGGCTTGGTGTAAGGTTGCTTTATTTGCCTGCAAACATGGTGACAGGCAGACTTTGCTCCATTTTTAATTTACGATTTCTCCTTCGCATTTTTTTGGGTTTGAAAAAATTTCACCCGTTCTTGAAATGCTTTAATCTCGCCTCATTTGAAATCAATTAGGTACCCGGTCATTTTGGAAAGCTTTGGGCTGCGTCAGGGGTCAGGGGGCAAAGGTCGTTATAATGGAGGTAATGGCGTAATAAGGGAGTACCTGTTTCGTCGCCATCTTATTCTGTCAGTGCTCACCGAAAGGAGGGTTTTCGCACCCTACGGGTTACACGGTGTGTTCTTCGACAATTTAGTTGATGAAATGTAATTAAAATGGACTAATTTACCTGGTGACGTCGACTTTCCAGGAGGCGAAAATGCATTGCGTGGCTCCAACCTGTTGGTCCTGCAAGATGGCCGCCGAATTAACCTCGGTGGGAAAAACTCTGTGGCAGTTGCACCCGGGGTACGCATATTTGCGTTTTGATGCCACCGTTCTCATAGTTGATTGTTGTCTGAATGATATTTGATTCAAACGTCTTCTAATCTATAGGACCGTTTTCAACTTTTGACCCCTGGCGGTGGAGGCTACGGCCCAATTGGAGGCTCTTCTGATGCAAAACATGCAAATCAGACTAATGAAGGTCAACTCCATTTGGGACTGGAAAGGGGCAGCGTGTTTGAATACCGCCAAAAACAAGAATCCGTTTAATTTCTGAGATCAAAGAAAGCCTATTGTGTAGGATTAACACGTAGGTTGCAACCAATAACGGTTTTATGGTCACAAATATTCCTCGCTAACCCCAATTTGCCATAAACATACAGCATGGAATAACAAAAGTGTACTGTTTTTAGGACTGATGCATCATAGCTGACGAAATTTATAAAATCCAGACATGTATCACTGGTCAATAACATGGTTCACTATATAAATGCTGCGGTAATGTGGGAGTAACTGCATTAATAAAATCACTAATAAAGTTTTTGCAACCTTACACGTGTCCTTCAATTTTTTGAAAACATCCCTTGGCTCATGAAGTTTTAACATTCCCCAAGCCATCCTTACTATCTTGCAATTGGTGATGAAACAGAATAAAGTTACGTGTAACTTAATTTCCTTTAACTAGGCCTAAAAACGAACGTTTAACTAATTCGCGCTTTTAATTAACTGCTAATAACGATTGTGCTGTGCTAAGTGTCTATAGTCGTCTCGGCAAAAGAACGAAAATTTTTACAGCCAATCAGAGAGCTTCGGCTTATCGATGTACTGTTTCAGGAGTTTCAGCGGTATATGCTGCCATGCTCGATATATATTACAGGATGGACGAATCGCAAACAGGAAATTGCATCCTATTGGTCTGAACGACGCCATTTTTTCGTTCTTTTGCCGGGACGACTATAATATGGGTCAACTTTTGTTACGAACCATGAAATCATTGACGCTTAGGTGTCGTTAGGTGAAGCCTACTTACTCATGGCGTCTATGACAGAGCAGGCTGGGGCAGGGAATTCCCTGTAGTACAGAATGGAGATAATCGTGCAACCAAACACTTATGATTTCCGATTCGCTTTTGCAGCGAACACTGAAAAAAGTAATAACAACTTCAGGTTTTATCTGTCCATTCATTTGTAAAAAAATGTTAACACTTTTATTCGATAATATATACGCAGTAACAACATCGCAAAATCAAGTCTTCCATTTTTGACAAAAATCGTATTGTTTTTATTTAGTTTGAACTTCAGTCGTGAACTTTACAAAAATTAGAAAGCTGAGCCTCGGTACCCCACATTTGGCCAAGTGATATAAGTGACATTAAACCCACCACGGTGCTAAGTGTATGCATGGCTCACATTAATAACAGAGCGAAGATACGAAATAATTAACCAAGTAAATTAATTACTATAATGTACTTTGCTTTTATCATATTTTGAGAATTGCTCTTCCCATTCGTTCCTGGCTAAAGTCGGCCCATTATTCACTTTTCAAAAAGAAACTAACTAAGGCTTAAAAACAGTGGCATGACATACCATCTTGACGTTCGTAATATTACAAAAATAACGTTCTCCAACACCGTCAACGGATGATATTTTAAGGGTGCTGTTTTTTGCTGCTGTGTTTAAATAGATAAATGCAATCGGCTGAAAAATAATAGAAAACAAAACGACGACATGAGTATGAGGGGATCAGATTGGGTTTCCAAATCCACTTTAAGTAACAGAAAACTTGGACAACTTAATCTGAGATTAAGACAGTTCGAAACCTGGATGCTACTACTAGAGTATCAAAGAACGTTGCAGATACATTGTATTAGAGCTTTTCTTGGCAACCTTTAAAGAATGAAATAAAACGTTTAAGAATAAAATGGAAAGTGATGGAAGAGGCAGAGGAATACTGGAAGAAAACATTTTTTGGAAAGGATGCACCGAAGAATTCATTACAAGTACGATGGCTTGCACAAAGCTCTGATTAGTGAAAGCGGCGGTTAAAACGGGATTTAATCAGCGAATCATTGAATAAGACTAGATTTAATCGTCGGTTAGACTAATAAGTTGTGAGCAACCTGCCATCAAGTGGTAAATGATAAAAATTTAATGAATTTTAACACATGACTTAAGAGTATGTAAAGTGAGGAAGTTGTATGCGAACAAATTCGTGCATATGACTGATTGGGGAACGTTCAATTATTGTCATCATCTTGATGATCAAATGAGCTTTTGCAATTTGATTCAAAAATGTTGCCAATTCGACATTTTTTTCGGAAAATGATGGCGAATGCTGACATGTGTCTGAAAATCATAACAAGGTGATGACAATATTTGAACTGACACTTACATCATGCTTTGTTAAAGTTAATCTGAAATTAAAACAAGCTTTAATCAATAACAATGGTTGAAACGGTTTTAATCGTGGATAAAATGAAATGGAACATTGTGGGGCATATCTAATTTATCCCAACATTATACTGGTGTCCAATAGGAGATGCTAAACATCATGATCACTTATTTTAGAAAGTAACCAAAGTTGGTAAATGCACTTGCATGATGAAAGTAAATTGGGGGATTTTAGCAGGAATGTGAAGTTTTGAACAGAATGATCTTCATAAAACTATGCTCATTCCAACGTCGATTTATAGAGGAAGAAAAGCACCAAAATTTCCAGCACTCACAACAGCTTGAACCTGACCAATACTAGTTCATTTGAAATGAAATTAAACATTTGCTTAAAAAAGTAAATTATTAACAAGAAATACCATCATTTTCCACTTTCCATACAACAACAACATGGCGCACTGACAGATTTGCCCGGCAGCTTCAAAAACGTGCTAAATTGTGTGAAATTTTGTGCTACTTCCTCTGAATAAAGCTTGGGATAAGAAGGAATATCATTCGCTTCGGTGGGAAGAAGTGTTTTATAAAGGTTTAAGATATTGAAAAGTTTGGAAATTTTTGTGAATTTGATACATATATATATATTTATACAAAACAAAAAAATTGCACACCCATACAAGCAAAAATGCACGCTTACACACAAACTTGCACGCTTCGGAGAGAAAAACCTTCGTTTGAAAATCATAGGATTTTATGTATATATAGATTGGACAATGGCGCAAAATTCATCATTTTCATAGCTGCAGAGTAATAGTAATTAATGAACAACGACTGCCCAGACCAGAATGTATTGGAATGGATTTGAAACAAAAATCTGATTGAGGTATAAGTACACGGATCTCGTTATTTTTGCCAGAAAATAAATCGTCTCATTAATGAGGAAAGTTCTTATCACAGTCACAAATAACGCCCAATATGTTTGCCCTTTCCTCATTAACGAAAAATAAATTACAGAAACACAACGAGAGTGAGTTCAATCATAAAGGCCGGAGGCGTCAAAAAGAGCATGAAAGTAAAGAAATTAGGTAAGGAGGAATTTTTCGTTGGCCACAATGAGCCAGGAATCAGCAAAATCGAATGGAAAACATAGCTTAGGTTGGAAAAATATGGTGGAGGAGAAATTCCAAGGAAATACCTTTCAAATGGTTCTCAAATGATGTCGATCAGACCCAAACTGCTTAGTTTGATACGATTAAACATCATCCAAGAATTTACAAAATGGAAAGTTATGAAGGTCTTCCCAAATAAGCATTCTCACGGCTCCTTAAATTTATTAATAAATTATCACAACACAAAGATCCCCGGTAACATTAGATTGTCGCAGCCAAATCTGACGGCAAGCGATGCGTTATGAAATGTGAAAAATCCCTGGAGTTAATTTTAGACACGGTTAATATTCTTTTTTTGGCAATGGCACAATAAGTATAAAAGTAGTGAAGTGAGCAGCTAAGGTAGCGGAGAGACGTGTCTCTGTTAGCGAGCAAAGTTGTTAAAACAATGCCGAACGACATTTTGGGAGCATGTTCGAGGATACTTGGAAAAATAAAACAAATTTCTGAGCCAACATTAACAAATTTCGCACCGAAATACCTCGCTAAATATAGCGAGCTCTCAATTTAATATTGGCTTAGCAGGCCAAGAATTTGGAAATATGGATGTATTACTTTTTTAAGATAGCTTCAAATTTGCACATAAAAGGGACTTCCTATAAACTCCACTGCCATACCTTAAACGTATGTGGCACATACAGCACATGTACTGAAAAATTGATGGAATTTATGGAATCTAACTAACATCCAGTTATTCGTGTATAACAAATACATGATGGCATGGGCCAATTTGTCTTCAAAGTTAATTGTCGTGATATTACAATTGAAGAATTTTCTAAAGTGATACTAAAAATTTGGGGAATTTCCTTGGAATTTGAAAAAAGGATGCATGAGAAAAAAAAAAATAGAAAATTTGAGATCGTTATATAAACGAAGTTGAAGAAGAGGTAGCGAGCAAAGCATGGTAGGACTGTTAATAATACGATTGGGTCTGAGGAGCCCCACCGGAAATTATGTAAGATCTAAAAAAATAGATATCTTAAGCAAATGCGCCATCATTAAAAAGTTATTGTCGCTTTTTTCCATTTTTGTTTACGATATAATAAATTCAGCGAAGACCTGCTGGTGAAACACAAAGAGACAATTCAGAAAGTGGCTCGAAATAATAGTTCGTTGAGAATACGTCTGAAATTCATCTGGGCGTCTGTCGTCTTGAAAACTGTTTAAGTCATGGAGATGTCCTAATTTCAACCTCTAGAAATTGTGAGGCGATCATTTGGGTTGAGCTAATTTTGGATGAGACGTTTAACTTTTGCTTGACTAAACAATTTTCACGTGAGAAGCATGTAAAAATGAAACACTTTTACTTGATAAATACCAAAAGTCATTCTTTTTGACAACAACTATGGTCTGCATGCCTCGCAGTTCGTTTGCGGACAAGACTGAATGTCGATGAAAATAATTAACATAAATTAAATTAAATGCCGAGCAATTCAATCGAACTCTTGAATATGTCTTTTTATCCGTAAACAAACATGGAAATCAGCCACTAAACATAGGTGTAAAATTCGAACTTGCATTCATGGGAAAAATAACAACCCCATACACAATAAAATAAATGTAAAATATCACAAAATAATGCAATAGAGGGAAAAATCAATTTCTCGAGAGAAAAAAAAACATTTTAAAAGGGGTGGAAATATAGAAATTCAGCATTTATAATCGTACAGTCAAGCCGCCTTCGTTTGGATAAACTTGTCTTCAGTATCACTACCCAATGTTGTCTATAAAATGTACTGTAGGTATTTGATTTTGTGCAAAAATGGACAGCACAAAATAATGGCAATAACATCCAGGATAGCAAAGTACATTGTATTTTGGAGAAAAGATAAACAATCCTTTGATCCTTAAGAGAAACACTCCATGTAAAGTCCATGCCGACAATGAAACGTTTCGAAACACTTTTGAAAAAATAAATAGGGCAGCCCTGTATATGCTTGAATTTCTCATACGGTCGTACGTTACTGCATATATCAAGGAACAAATTGATGACACCATCTACTGGTAAAATAAAATTGCCAAAGAGTTTCATTTCAATGGCATTACCCAAAGTTGGACCATACTTACTATTAAGTAGTTTTTCAAACAGGGGTTCAAAGTGTCATACAGATTTAGTTTCCTTCAAAAGTGCTTCATTCTGCACCTTTTACCACACATACTATACACAAGACTATACCTCGGATTTCACCCCTCGCCATCCATGGGATTTCGTTTTTGCATGGCATTAAGTACTTTGCATGTATTTCTAGCCTTCATTTTGCATTTCCCTTGCTCGTTTGGGCGACTAGGGTACATAATAGGAACCACATAAAAAGATGAAAAATAGGGGATGGGTTTGGCTCTCAGCGAGACATTGACCACCGTAAGAACCTGTCGCTGATCAGAGGCGAGTGTCCACGTTAAAAAATGATGTGGAAAAATCGAAAAATCTCAATTTAATACTTGCCAGAGGGTGTCGAAAAGCAAAGCAAACTGAAATCGTCCGGCATCAACATTTCAGAAAGCGGCAAGTGCATTTGAGGACCTTTACATTTATATTTACTATCTATATATATATATATATTTATTTGAAAAGCCGCATCCGAGCCGCCGCATCCTCGCAATCTCCCATAAAACGTCTGAAAATTATGCATCGAGAAAAAATTTTGTACACAGATTGATATACGAGTCCAGTGCGATCCGCTGACCATGCACAATGCGTAGAGAGGAACTTCTTGAGAATGTGCAAGAGCTGTCGAGTCCATGTGCTTCGAGCTTCAACTCCTTGCATAAAAACGTCTTTGGATTTCATAAAAACACAGTCGCCAGTCTTTGGGGGCTAGAAACGAGCGAGATTAGCATTTATTAAACAGGGAGTCCCTCCGTCTTGGGAATGTCCACCAAATGATCCTTGCTCTCCACTTTGTAATGCGCCTTCAGGTGGTTCTCCAGCTCGTTGGGCGACGTGCAGATCTTGCTGCACATATTGCACGCCATCTTCCACATCCAAGGTCCGTTGATGGAGGAGCCTAAAGGCGTTTCCTCCCTGTCCGGAGGACTCATTGCCGGAGAGGGGCTTCTGGAGGACATGGGGGTTGCGGGGAGCTTGCCGCACGTCCCCCGGATGGCCGTGGGGGCGCCGGACTTGTTCGTGGGGGAGCACGAGTTGGGGGATGGGGAGGACCTGGCACCCTCGGCCTGTAGGGGCGACTTCTTGCAGCTGAGGTCCAGTTCCGTGGAGTGCCGCAGCGCCGTGGCCGCACTGTCGGTCGTGGTGGTGGTGGACGAAGACATTCCGCTCAGCGAAGACATGACCGAAGCAGAAGCCGCTGCGGCCATGGCCATACTCACCGAGGGGCTGGACACCAGGCCTCCGTTGTTCAGCACGGAGCTCTGGATGACTGAAATCTCGTTCATCTTGGTGGCCATGCCGTTCAGGAAAGGCGAGGCCAAATAAGGAAAGTACAGGTGCTCCGGTCGCCTGGACATGTGGTAGTCGCCGTCTTTGGGAGTCAGCTGCATCGGCGGCAGGTCGATGGACATCCGACGGCCGCGCCTCGAAGCGCCGTTGTTCCACATGTGGGTTCCCATGTGAACCTAGCAAAGAAAATCTGTGGTTAAAATTTATTGTAATATCACAGCAGAAAATCTAGAAAATCTCATAAATTGACGGAACGATGCGGTATTCCATATATGTAAATGCTATCGGATAAACTACAGTATTTTCCCTGATGGCACAAAATGCTCGGTACTTGTCCATTAACGGAACTACCTGTTATGTTAGGGTAGGTTAGGTTTGGTTAAGTTGGTACTTGTCCATTAACGGAACTACATATTATGTTAGGGTAGGTTAGGTTAGGTTAGGTTAGGTTAGGTTAGGTT